>JAWDGP010008103.1:32500-35000 GCA_033675545.1 Elysia crispata | reverse complement strand
GATTGCTGATATTGTAAATGGTAAATCAGACGGTTATCAAACGGAACTGATTGCGGATATCGTAAATGCTGTAATCAGACTGCTGATTTCTTGTATCCCATGGAACTGGTTCATCCAAACTGTTATGTCCTTGTTGCTTTTTATACTGCTGTTATAATTGCGCCCTCACAACTGCAGGGACACATTCTTCGTGGGTTCGACCCTTTCCCCCTCCCCCTCCCCCCCCCCCCACACACACACACCCTCGTTTCCACCGTCGTGGGTACCCGGGTAAGTTTGGGGGCGTCATGACTTTTTTTTTTCTTTAATTTTGTTTTCGGTCAACCCTTATTATTCGCACAAGCCAAGGTCTGAGTTCATAAGTCTAGCTGTGCTGTGGACCGACCGTATCAAACATTCAAAAAACACAAGTCCTATTCTAATGCATTTGATGAGCAAAATAAAATAATGACACATAGAATAATCAAATATTGTATTAACCATGTGATAACCTTTTCCCCACTAACAAATAAAAAAAAATATAAAAAATCAATTAAAAAAAAAACTACAAGAACTATTTTGCGATGAAAATGCCGTATTTAGCATGGGTTTCGCTTTTAAGTAAAAATAGGTGAGAAAAAATGGTTAATTTTAGCAGTGATGATACGTCGAGAAGGAGCTTTTAGATCATCCTTGATTGGTGACTTGTCAAGGTAAATCTGCGGCTCTACATCAATCACTGAGTCCGCCAACAGTGAGAATGTGTTGGAGTTTAATGGAGACAGTGCGAGATAGTGCGAGGTGGTGCGTGACCGTGGATGGTGTGGCCTAGGGCTCTTAGTTGGACTAGATCAAGATCTATCCATTTTATTGACTGTTTTTGTTAGACTTACAGTGATGCATGAGTTATTCTCGTGTGTAAGTGTGTGCTTATTCTTCCCTTCATTCTTTATTTATTTATCTAATTTTGGTTTGATTTTCGATGTTTCAATTATTTTCTCAACCTTTTCAGAGCACCCCTAGAGGCAGATGTGAATCCTTGCTTTTTTTCTTATGCCTCTTGGTGTGAATTACCAGAGGTCAAAGGGCAAATGGCTGAACTTGACACGTGTAATGGTTAATTTAGCAAGCAGACGACAAAGCAAGACTGGCTGGATTCATGTCACAGTGATAGTATAAGTTATGGAAGGTTTGCTGTGGCCCAGTAACTTACTGCTTCCTGTCCATACGCATTCTCTAATGGGGGTCAATTTATGGCGTTTGAGATAGAGAGCGCGCTAGATCTAGCTGCCATGCTTATTTTCAAGTTGTTAGGACAGTAAGTTGTCGAAAGAATAGTAGACCAAATGATATTACATTGTTGTGTGCCAAAATGATCTGTATGACTATGAACTCTTCAGTTATTTAGCATGACAACAATTATGTCCTTTGTTTTAACTTAATTCTAAAAAAAATAACAACACAAATAAGATTTATAGTTTTATTTATTACAATCTCATTAATAATAATAGTAGTAGTAATAATAATAATAATAATAATAATAATAATAATAATAATAATAACAACAACAACAACAACAACAACAACAACAACAACAAAAACGTCAGAGACAACAACAACAACAACAACAACAACAATTATACCAATAAGCCTAAAAATATAGAATGTAGACACAAAACAGCAGCGGGCAGAGAGATAGAGGCAGACGTAACGACAAACAGGCATGCCATGCAAAAAACACAAAGAAAAGAGAAATACAAAAAAAAAGTAAGATTCTTATTGACAAACTGAGGAAGGAAAGTAGCAGATAGTCACAGCAAACATGTTAACAACCAGATGGACAGGCAATCAGGCAAGAAAGGTGCAGACAGACATAAACAGACAATCAGAGCGACAAACACACAAATAAGGAAGACATGTAAGAAGAAAGATAGACCAAAAGAGTGTGCTCAAGCTAGTAGCTTTAAGTTACACTAAAGACTTGAAAATATCGGCTGGTGGTGCTTGTAATGTATCAGAATATAGATTCCATGCACAAAGCCTTGCAAAAGTGATGGGCTCTGTGGTATTCTAACAATAACGGATAATAAAAAAAAAAAAAAAAAAAGAATGGGCTCTATGGTATTCTAGCAATAACTGTTATAAAAAAAAAAATGAATCAGTAAAGTTGAATTTAAGCGCGTATTAATTTGGTCGCAAATTGGACTCGGCGATGGAATATCCTATTGAAGATAATGCGGTCTTATCATTTCACGATTGGCGGCTAAAAAACACGGAGAGAGAGAAAGAGAAGAAAAAAAAATAGGACTTTATCACATTATTAGCGGAAATCATAAAGAATAGATCATTCTCCAAAAGTCAGCTGATTAAATCCTACATCTAGTGACTAATACTGGCTTCGTGAAGCAGGCGACAGTAATCAAGCTTGCATCACCAACATTAGTGTCTTAGAAACCTCTTCAGAGAGTTGGTAATGACGTTCTTTGCGATAGATCAACACAAAAAGCCTAGCTTGGAAGGA
>JAWDGP010008103.1:0-25000 GCA_033675545.1 Elysia crispata | reverse complement strand
ATCATCATCATCATCATCATCATCATCATCATCATCATCATCATCATCATCATCATCATCATCATCATCATCATCATCACTATGTTCACTAGTGGAGGGCAGGATAAAAACTGTCCGCTTTTTTCATTGTCGTTGAGTTTTCCGGGGAATTTTACATCGGAAGGGGGGAAAGGATATATATATATATATATATATATATATATATATATATATAGAGAGAGAGAGAGAGAGAGAGAGAGAGAGAGAGACAAACAAACAAACAGACAAACAGAGACACAGAGAGAGAAGGAGAGAGAGAGAGGGGGGGGGAGAGAGAGAGAGAGACTGAGAGAGAGAAAGAGACAGACAGAGACAGTGAGAGAGACTGAGAGAGAGAAAGAGACAGACAGATAGACAGACAGAGACAGTGAGAGAAAAGGAGAGAGAGAGAGACAGACAGACAGACATACAGACAGAGACAGAGACAGAGAAGGAGAGGAAGGGAGGGGAGGGGGCAGTTTTCCGTCAAGCCGAGAAAAGGACTGGTTGGCTGGGTTCGAACCTCACCCCCAGATGTCTGAGCTGGAAATGGAACCCTGATTGAGTCATCTGACTCGAAGAGGCGACGCGCTAGAGCTCTTGGAGTGTTGAATTAACTTCACATGGAGGTATAGAGCATTGATGATGTGGGTTTGTAAAAATAAACATACCAGAACTCTGTTATCTGTTCTATCTGGCTTATCACAGTATATTCTATTCTAGTTTTGTCAAGGGCCCCGATATCATTTCGAGAGGGCAAGGCTGGCTCATTGAGATAAGTTAAACGTCTACTTTGTTTTATAAATGATATTATACAATATGGGGGAAAAAAAAAACAATGAGGAAAGTTTTTGGCTTAAGAGTTGTGTTGCCAAAGTAATAAGAGGCTGTCATACAAGAAAGCAATAAACTTCGTAGAAGACGTACTTTCGGCGTTTTCCGATGTTTATATTAAGAACATGAAAGTTCTTTGAGCATGTTTTTGGTGTCCCTTCCCCAAGTACAGAAACTATGAGAGATCAATATTGTTTTTAGTCATAAACTGTAGAATAGTTTAGAGTTTTCTCTTTGGCAGGTTGGCAGGTTCAACACATTGCATTGCAACTCTCGCAGATAGAGTTTTTAACATTCCTTAGCACCGGAATGGGTTTCATTATTTAGTTCCAAGAACTTGAGCTCAACTCATTTCGATTGGAGGAAGGAGATGGGGGAGGGAGAAAAGCTTAACTACCATAAATTATATTTATACTAGTCGATCACCAAAACTAGTTATTTCTTTCTTATTATGTTACTTTTGATCATACTTTTGATATCACAAAAATTATTTTCACAACGAAATTTTTTACGTGACACCTAACAACATTCCAGAGATTTATTATATTATCCGTCGAAATATAATATATGTCCTCCTTCTTCTCTTGCTCCTCCTCCTCTTTTTTCTGTCCTCAATGATAAATATCGTCGAGAAAAATAAATAGAATGGATGGTTCCACAGATTCATAACATGCCTAGCTACTAATTACCCTACCTATTCATTCTTCACATGCGCCGAGGTGAATTACTCAGAACTATCGAAATAAAATTGGTTCTGCCTAAACAGTATAATAATTATGTAGGGCATTCATTCTCTTTCTACACACAACATGATGACAGCAGTCGTCTTCTGTCTGTGTGTCATTGTCCTATTTTCAGTCCGTCACAGCCCGTCTCTTTCAAATTTTCATAACTTGACTCTAACGCACACAACTTTTATACTGGTTGACAAACGCATTAGCTAAACTACACCTTTCTTCTAGGCAATCTTACAGTCCTAACTTGCCGCAAAAAAATGAAATCGAGGAAAAATAGAAAAACAAAATATGATGATGAAGATAATGACTTAAACAAAAATACGACAATATTAATACATGATTAGGTTAAAATGAAATTTGCAATGACTGTGAAGCAACAGAATCAGTATTAACAACAACAACAACAACAACAACAACAACAACAACAACAACAACATAAAATGGTTGTAGCCTATCCAAAGAGAAACGAAAAAAGAAAAATAACAGTCCGAGTTGGCTAGCTGAAGTTGTTGAATCAATTCAGCATAAAAAAAAAAAGTTGCTTTCCAATCTCTATTCAATAGCTGCATGAATAGTCTGCTCCTGCTGCGACAGAACGTAAATTTAATTATATACACGGAACTTACCTTGAAAGTTGGAGGAGATTCAGCTTTAGATCTAGACTAGATCTATTGCTAGACGTTTTGCAGTGTTCCTGATTGTCGTCAGCTACGCACTTCAGTGTCGTTCCGGTAGGCACTTGAAGGCACCGTCCTCAAGAAAATAATATCGATTGATATAAAGAAAACAAAAGTAATTGATTTAAAGTAAATGGTACACGAATCTTGTTGCTTCAGTTTAGCTTTGACTATTTTTTTCATTGATTATACGCGCTTGTCCCTTCTGTGGCAGAGCATAGTGAAACACAGTTAGGTCTAGAGCTGGCTTGTTTAATCACCTCGGTCGAGGTAGTTTTGGGTTCAGCAACACAGGTGCCACGGGGTAACCTCTTTTTGGATTTACTTCCTTGTCCAGTCTACGTCAAAGTGAATGGGGGAAGGACGTAACCTTGTTGTGTTGGATGGGGCCTTTCCAACTGTAGATCTACTACTGACTTTGAATGATTGCATACAGTGTGCATAATGCTGAAGTGGTGCGAGTTGAAAGTGTGCGGACAACTTGATAAAAGCCTACGATTAAGGGTTGAAAGGTCCTATAGAGTCCTGGTCGTTGATAACTCAGTTTTAATAAATGCGCTTCATCTCTTCTAGGTCAAACTCTTGTTGTGTCTCTGGGCTTGATAAACCAATAAAGTTAACTAGAGAATTAAACTAGCACAGTAGGCCTACTGTTGATTATGTTGTTAATGATAATAATAATAATAATAATAATAATAATAATAATAATAATAATAATAATAATAATAATAATAATAATAATAATAATAATAATAATAATAATGAGGAGGAGGAGGAGGAGAAGAAGAAGAAGAAGAAGAATGATGATGAGGATGATGATGATGGTGATGATGATAAAAAGAAGAAGAAGAAGAAGAAGAAGAAGAAGAAGAAGAAGAAGAAGAACAACAACAACAACAACAACAACAACAACAACAACAACAACAACAACAACAACAACAACAACAAAGCAATAACGAGAAGAAGAAGTATGATGATGATGATGATTATCATGATAACAATAATAATAATTTTTAAAAAATTAAAAGAAAAAAGAGAGGAAGAAACAGAAGAACAGCAACAAGAGCAAGAACAAGAACAAGAACTAGAGCATTACTAATAATAAGAGGAAGAAGAAGAAGAAGAAGAAGAAGAAGAAGAAGAAGAAGAAGAAGAAGAAGAAGAAGAAGAAGAAGAAGAATGAGGATGATAATGATGATGATGATGATGATAAAAAGAAGAAGAAGAAGAAGAAGAAGAAGAAGAAGAAGAAGAAGAAGAAGAAGAAGAAGAAGAAGAAGAAGAATGAGGATGATAATGATGATGATGATGATGATGATAAAAAGAAGAAGAAGAAGAAGAAGAAGAAGAAGAACAACAACAACAACAACAACAACAACAACAACAACAACAACAACAACAACAAAGCAATAACGAGAACAAGAAGAAGAACTAGAGCAAGATCAAGAAGTAATACTAGTATCTATCGTAATAGTTACAAGGATCTATGTATTCGACTATTCGTGTTACTGTATGGTATAGAACAATAAACTATACCTGTATGTGCGGCAATCTGAGTGAAACAAAGTAAGTTCGCTTAGTCTGTGGAGGTCCGGAGACAGTAATGTTTACGACATTTTCTATTTATACATCAGTTCTGTTCAGGGAACAAAAAAAATATGATGTTCCGAGCGCATTGACAGAACCACTACGACAGCGAGTTAGGTTTAATGGTTTATAATTAAAGCATCAACAGGACTCAAAATTTGAGTCCTGTTGATTCTTTAATTATAAACCATTAAAAAATTCGCATCGTTATGTATTGTTTTCTCTTGAAGATAGAATATTTAGGGGTTTTAATTTGCTATTGTTTGAATCGAATTTACTGTCGATTATTTATTTGAAGAATGATTGATTGTTTGATGCTAACAATTCAAAAACTAGATTTTCTCGGTCTCATTTGCATAGAAAGATAGCCTCCCTTCACAGTTTTCGGCACCCTCAGAAATGCTAAGATTGGCAAACGATGAAGGTTCCAACCAGCACATCTTTACATTCAATTTCAAAATAACCAAATAGAATCAATGACAAATCGTTTTGATATATCGCATCCACTAAAAGGGAGGAAAAGTGTCACAAACCACCACTTGTTAAAAGATTAAAGCAAGTCAAGTCATCGTAGGAAAGAGGAGAGAGAGAGAGAGAGAGAGAGAGAGAGAGAGAGAGAGAGAGAGGGAGAGAGAGAGAGGGAGAGAGAGAGAGAGAGAGAGAGAGAGAGAGAGAGAGAGAGAGAGAGAGAGAGAGAGAGAGAGAGAGAGAGATTGGAGGAGAGGAATAAGATAGTTAATGACTTCAGAGTTTGTAATATGTTGTCCTCCTTGGCAAACAAATTATTTGATTCACTGAAATGATTTGCCTGGAAAAAAATGGCTTGGGGAACAGAGATATATATCCTGGTAGTGATGAAACTAGTCCACAAACCAAAATTACTTTCGGGGAGGTGAGAGGGGATAAACTAGGAGTTGAAAATAAAGTCTGAACGCGAGCAGTTTAAACCAGGTTCTCTCTATCATGGTAGGAGAGGAGTGGAGGTAGTGGAGTGGGAGAATTATAGATTGGGAGATAATAGATAAAGTTATGAATGTTGCATACTTAAAAGGATTATGTCTCTTATACATTCAGAAGGAAAAGAAAATGTATTAAGGGACTAAAGAACAATCAATTTTCAAGGGTTGATGGGTTTCTTCATGTGGATTGCCTGCTACCAATTTTCTTACCGATTTAGTAGGTTTAAAGCTGTAAGTTTATAGTGTAGTTTGAACTTTTTTGTTTTAATATTCTGTAAAAAAAAACATATCCACCCGACATTGAAAGTGCTCAAGGTTTAGAGCATCGCAAGTATGCTGATGTTACTCATCTTATTCCATCATTCTCACCATCTACACCAAAATAGTGCCGTTAGTATGTTAACAACAGGCAACAGAAAGCGAGACTTTGTATCACCTCTCCTTAAACATCTACACCGGTTACCAGTAAAATAATGCATTAAACCTAAGACTTCGGTGCCCTGATATAAATAACTTGATGGCGTTGCTTCTTGATCTTTTTTAAGTCTTTCCACCCCACCCCTCCTCCTTATTTACTATCGCTGCCCCTTCTTTCGAGTGGAAAAACAACAACCTTCAAATGTAAAAAGATCTAGATCTAGATTCTAGATACGAGTATGGCGAAAGATTTTCCAGTGCTGCGGCACCGAAGATCTGAAACAGCCTACCACTGTAACTGAGAGAGAACAGCCTTTCGAAAACTCAATAAAGGCGAATTTGTTGCACTACCTCCTTAGTTAAATGTAAAACCATTTTTTTTTTTTTTTTTTTTTTTGTATGCATAAATGCTGCTGTGATTGCAATGTAATAATTTTTCGATGTCATGTTCTTTGTGAATAGGATTTTAAAGAGTATAAGCACTCTGAGCTGACATTTTTCAGGGAGACAGCTCTAGAAATACTATTTAATATTATTATTATTATTATTATTATTATTATTATTATTATTATTATTATTATTATTATTATTATTATTATTATTATTATTGTGTACACATGACTGAAAATGGCGCAACTGAAAATGAACGATAACTCTGGATTTGTATTGAAAAACGAAAGGAAAACAACAACTTCTGGTTCCATTTACCAGTTTTGACAATAAATGGTTCTAAAGTGTAATGATTGACGCCGACTAAACTGCATGCCACAGATCATTAGTCCAGATTAATTTAATTAGCATGAAGATTTAGAATTTATTTCTGAGACTTCCACATTAGGTAGAGACAACTTTAATTTAAATACTTGTAGAAATAAATAAATCTGCATTAACAGCTTTAGAAATTTCAGAAAATTTGTCCGATAGCGCTACATTTTTGTTTTAACAATTTGCAATGAAATGAAGAGTTGCATTTAAATAGCAGACCTTTTTTAGAGGAGGATAAACAAGTATGTCAAGTTTACAGGATAATACCCTGTTAGGCTTTCAAAATTGAGGTATAATATCTTATTCAAAGTCAAATGATTGCATTCTAACTTCCAGTTCCATTGTTTATTCGGTTGAAATGTGGGTTTTTACAGGAACTTTGAGTTAGTTGTGATATGCCTGAGGCATATAGAACCCAAAAGACTGGTTCAGTAAATGGAACTGTGGCCAAAAATTTTCGTGATTTTCGCTTATAAGAGATGTTCCTCTACTGTCCACAATTCTGAGTGGTTGGAATTTGCTACCTGCAAAATGCACAATGCAATCGATATACTGTAGTTGGAAATAGGCGTAAACAAGAGGCTGCTTCAAAATGTGGAATTTGTTTGGGGAGAATAAAGAGTGTATAAATTATTTAATATTAAAAGGCTTTTACCACATACTCTGCTTTATCAGAAAAATTTCTCATACCGAATTTAGTAAAAATACAAATATACACCTTTTATGTAAGTATGAAAAAAATCTAGCTCCATCAGAAGCAGAAAATATCTGATCTTGGGTCTCTCTTTTAGTTTGGGAAAAAAGCTATGCATTTTTCTTTTTTTTTTTCCACATCACAAATATCAGTTTTTGTCTTGCATCATTACATTATAGTATACAACAATCAGAAATTAAAATTTAAAGCTTTTTCTTAGAAACTTTTGTTATTGCTGCAAGAGAAATAAAATTGCACTGTTACACTTGTCTTTCATAAAGGCATGACTCTGATTTATGGACCAAATTTTACACTAAGAGTTTCTTCTTTTGAAGAAAGAAATTTGACCAAACATTTCAGTTGGCATCTTATTATGCATTTATTTGCAATGGGCAAAAGAAACCTGTGACGAATTCCTTCACAGCGCAGCAAAAGCACTTAGGAAAAACACAATTTAATACATGTAGCCTTACATGAGAAAGCTATAGGAAACCAATAAAACTTGAACTGAATCATACGGTTTGATCTTGTCTAAATCTTGAACCATCTATTGGAATCTATCATGCCACAAGATCATCCAAAACCTTAAGCAATAAGATCATCCCCTCAAGTTTTTTTTTACTTTTGTTTTTTTTTTATCAATATTATAAGAGTCGACAATGCCAAAAACTCATCCTAGACTAAAAACAGCTCGGTTCACTACTGAAGAGATTTTAAAACTCCTTGAGGAAGTTGATCTGTTCAAGCATATTCTATTGGACAGAAGTAAAGCAAAGGTAGGTGTTGATATGGCATCTCCACTCATTTATTTTTAGTGAAACCCTTTGAAACCTGATTTAGATTTGAATCTCAACATCGATTAAAATATCAGTAACAGGTTTGACCATGTTTAAAAGTCATCTTTGTGGGAGGGTTATTTGAATTATTTAGGTCAGGTTTTAATTTTCAAACTTAGTAGATACTGAATACAAAATAAATTAGAAGGAAACCTTGCAGAATACAGCCAAGGAAGAAGACAAAGAGAGATGGAAAATATTACAGTATGGTCAGGGATGAGTAAGTATGAATGTACAGCAGAGGCACAAGGCTCAAACAGATAAAAATTTATAAGAGTACTCAACCCAGAAATAGGTGGTTTTGTCAATAAAATGAAATAGTCATGGGTCTTAAATTCTCTTAAGTTTGGCTTATTTGATGCTGAAGTTTACTGCATACATCATCTTAACATTCAGTCATTTAATAGTGAATAGTAACATTTTAAAAATTTAATTAGTCTTAAAAATTCTCTGAACTATAACTAGTATATGCATTTAAATCTGAACTTATTCTACATATATGTATGGTGTTTTGGTTTGTTTGAGACTTCTAATTCTGTTGCTCTTAATAATAGACTTTGACAATACCTGAGACCTGTCAATGTGTGAAAAAAAAAACAAATCACTGTGTTTGATTTTGTATCGTAAATTTATAGTTTTAAAACCTGGCTTTAATTTAGCAATGATATAGAATACTGTTTTGTTTTGCAATACTCTTAAAAAAATTTTTATCAACATTGCGTTTTTATCTTAATTATTCTTACAGACTGCAGTGGAAAATAAGAAACTCTGTTGGTCTCAAATAGCAGAGACGGTCAGCAAACTGGATGCATTCTCACCTTCAAGAACTGGTGATCAGTGCGCAGTTAAATTTAGAGTAAGTTTACTGCGTGAGAGTTGTGTAATTATGCTTTATAGCTGTGTCTGTGTGAAGCAGTAGAATTATTGGTGAATGCTTTTCTTTATATCTTCAGGTTTGCCTCTCTTGAATATATTTGATGCTGTGATTTATCTCTTTAAAATAAAAATGTAAATCCACAAATTTTGTTTTCCTTCAAATCTTATGGTATGCTAGATCAGCCTGCAAGCAGCGGTAAGTCAGATATTAACCATAATGAAAGTTTTAATTATTTATATACTAACATAGATTTTCTGTCAGCCCCTAAAGATCATAAGTTACTTTTGGGCAAACTAATTAGATAGACAAAGTTTCTTTTTGAATTCAAGTTGTTATGGATAATTTTTTCTGTGATTGAAATAATTATCTGAAATCTTGATGTATTTCTCTGGTCTTCTGTGATGCCTCCATAGGATCTTAAATCAGAATGTCTCATATTCAAGAGAAATATGTCGATGGCGGATGATGGACAAAGAAAAATACAGCCGCAGTATTTCAATAACATCATGGATATCATAGGTGCCAACACTACAGACATAGATGAAACTCAAGGTGATTTTGTAAAACATGTTTTTATTAAGAAATACATCATATTCCAATATGAATTTCTAAACTTTTTCAGTATTAAATATATTAATCAGTGGTTCAGCTTTATATTTTGAGTAATACGTTATAATTTTCAACCCCATACAATTATTTCGTCTTTTGCGAATCTCCTTGCTGTTTTCAATTTGCAATGATATACTTTATTTCACTCTGTTAGCAACTTAAAGCTTTTCTTTCTCTTGAGTTTGAGTCTAAAATGCTTTCCATAGCATGTTAGGAATATTGCAAAGATAATAAGAAATTAAAACAAAGGTGTAATTTTTTTAGCAGAATTTAATCGGTTTTGATTTTTGCTCTTGGACGAATAGGCCTACCGTTGGATTTAATGTACCCATTAAGAATGTTTATAACTGAGCAGAAAAAAAGTCTTACAATAGTGCTGTTTATTTTTATTTCACTACTCAGAGAGCTGGCTCTTGTGTCTATGGATGGTGTTTTGTTGCTTGATCATGTACCGTTAATGTAAGGGGAAAAAAATAATGATTTAGACAACTTCACTAATTTGCCTTATATTGAAGGAAAACAAGCAAAAAACGTCACCATCCGTAATGCTCTGAAAGGGTTCACATATTTTACAAATATTAATTTGATTATGCTATTGGGAGTATGTCAGGGAATCATAAATTATGGGTATTCAAAATAAAAATGCTTTATTCCCAAAACTGTGACATAGAAAGGAAAAATCTCAAATTTGTGAAAAGATATGTTCGCATTTTGCAAAACTTGCTGTTTTTAACACCCTTTTTGTATGTTTATAATAGATGCAGAATCCACTAATGACAATGGAAGCTGGACAGAAGAAGGTAAAAATGAAAAAAAAAATTTTTAACAATTTTGTTTACTTGTTTTGCAGAAACAAGTGCTAGAAATGATATTCCACAATTAAATAATGGTAGCCACTTTTATATTAGCATTACTTCACTTTTAAATCCGTACCTAGGTGTTTGCCAATGTCTAATCTTGGAAACTATAATTCTGTTTTCCTTTTTTTTTTTCTGTGTGTATCGATTCAGCTTGCAAAATGGAAAAAAATCGAGATCCCAACGAGGACAGTGTTGGACTCAGGTGTTGAATCTGTTTTTATTTTTGCTCGACTATGTGAGAAAAACACCTTGTAATTGTGGCAGGCACTTGAAGTTTTATTCAATTTGCTGCATGCAATGTTACATCACAAAATTTTGTCCTTTGCAAATTCCTAAATATTATCATCAACTTGAAGACAAGCAGAAGAAAAGAATAAGCCTTGAAAAATACGACTAACTTTGAAAATATGCAAAGATCAGCCTGTTGTGGATGATCAACAGCAAACGAGCAAATATCCCCCATGGTTCATTTTATCTCACAGAATGAAGGAATGGATGCCTTATCTGATTACATTTTATCTCACAGAATGAAGGAATGGATGCCTTATCTGATTACATTTTATCTCACAGAATGAAGGAATGGATGCCTTATCTGATTACATTTTATCTCACAGAATGAAGGAATGGATGCCTTATCTGATTACATTTTATTACTCAATTTCATTTTGTGATTAAAATCTTTCTTTTCTTTTTTTTTTTATAACATTCTTGTTGCAATTTTGACCTATAGATTACATTTAATTGAGTATCAATTTGCTACTTCGCTTCTACAGATGTATGACTTTCAATTTTCATTCATCAGTGTATGAATAAAAACCTCACAAGTATTCATTGAACAACTTGCCCTTGAGTAGAGCATAGCTGAAAAGATAACATACCAAAGCCATGTTAATTTACACAACCATAACAAATTTCAGAGGTGGAAGATCTCTTACACGGGCACCTGCACCTCCTAGGTTTCAAACTATCTTTCGGCTCTTCATGAGAGAATTATTAAGATAGACGTTGTGGCTCTTCATGAGAGAATTATTAAGATAGACGTTGTGGCTCTTCATGAGAGAATTATTAAGATAGACGTTGTGGCTCTTCATGAGAGAATTATTAAGATAGACGTTGTGGCTCTTCATGAGAGAATTATTAAGATAGACGTTGTGGCTCTTCATGAGAGAATTATTAAGATAGACGTTGTGGCTCTTCATGAGAGAATTATTAAGATAGACGTTGTGGCTCTTCATGAGAGAATTATTAAGATAGACGTTGTGGCTCTTCATGAGAGAATTATTAAGATAGACGTTGTGGCTCTTCATGAGAGAATATTAAGATAGACGTTGTGGCTCTTCATGAGAGAATTATTAAGATAGGCGTTGTGGCTCTTCATGAGAGAATTATTAAGATAGACGTTGTGGCTCTTCATGAGAGAATTATTAAGATAGAGGTTGTGGCTCTTCATGAGAGAATTATTAAGATAGACGTTGTGGCATTCATCTTTTTTGCCCTCAATTGTAGTTTTAAACCTGGTTAATTTTGAATTTCTAATTAACAAAATTCATTTTCCTTTCTCAGATGGCCCTGGTCCAAGCAATGGTCCTACCCCTGATACAGACCTACCAGACCACAAGTCAGGTTAGCTTGTTTCTCTTCAATACAGGAAAGTTGCAATAGAAGAAATATTAAATTATGGCTTTTTTGTTTTTTGGCTGCATGGTTCAGGATATTTTTCATTTGAGCCTAAATTTCTCAGATTTCTTTTTAAATGAGTGTTTTTTGAAGAAGTAATTTTTCGTTCACTCTTGAATAAATGCACAAGTATGCAAGTTATAATTGAACAGTAGAGCATACATTTAACATGTCAGGTTCAAAAAGACAATTAGAGTTCACACTGCTTCTTTGGAGTTGGTAAATATATAGGTTGTAGGTGTTTAAGATACACTTGCTTTTGAAAAAGCATGTTCTTCTCTATATTAACTAGTTTCTTATAAAGCTGTTGTTGTTTTTATTATTATTATTAATTATTGATAATTTGATATTGAGAGTATAAGATGATAGATTTTCACACACTTTTGCCTTTTTTTTTCTAACCAGGAAATAAAAAGAGGCATGCTGATTATGACGAAGAGGAGGCCCATTTGCGGAAAAACTACATCATCAAAAAAACGAAATTAATGGATGTGTTGATTGAGTATTATGGTCTCGCTTTGAAAAAATTGAAAAAGTCAGAGGAGGTAAATTTAAAATGACAGGCTCAATATTCCCAAGTTATCAAAGCAGGCGGTTATAGCCATTTTTTAAGATTTTCATCTGTATATACTCGTTCTTCATTTTTATCGTACCTGATTTCAAATATCACAAGGTTTATTTTATTTAAAAATTGCAAATTATTACAAATAAGTGAGATATCTGAAAACAAGAATCTACAAATGAGTGTTTTGCTGTTATGAATGTTGCACTATTTTCTACTCTGGGTTGCATCTTGTTTGTTACAGTTGATTTTATTAATGAAAAGCACTTTCAGGTGGTTATTTTGCTGTTTATTTTTTCAAATATTTTCGCCTGGTTAAAAGAAAGCCTTGTCATTTTTTTCTGAGTTTATAAACATGATGAGTCTTTTCACTGTCTATGACTTTGGCTGCCATGAGGATTTATGGTCCTTACTTAATAAAACCAGAATTTTGGAAGAAAATTTAATGAAAGGGTTTTGTAAGTTACTTTAGTCTCGCTATCCTCTCTGTAATTTGTAAGCTATTATAGGATGATATGAATGTAATTATATTGAAAATCCATAGTCTGATCTTGTTTATATCTAGTCTATATCCACTTAGGTTTTGATTTGCATCAGCTCATTCAGGGCTTGAATTTGATTTTTTGAGTACTTGTGTCCTTTTAAAAATTTAGTTTTAATATTTAATATTTTTCGATATTGGATGGTCTTTTAATCAAAAATTTTGTCAAAACTGAAGGTGTATCTTTCAAGTGAAGAAAAATATTATAATTTCCTATTTGAAAAAAAACCAAACTTTTAACAGTTTTTCTTAACAAACATGAAATTAGTCTTAAAGTAGATATTGAGAAGTGGCAGCTCTTTTTATCGTTTCATTATAATTTTAATAAGAGTGAGCAGCGTCATAGCAGGGTACATGTTGTAACATAAGTGCCTGATTATTTTAAGCCCCAGCAGTTTGTAAAATGTTTTTTTAACCTTTCTTCTATTTTTTACATCACAATACAGTTTGGACATCATGTTTTGTTTTCAGCCCAAGCTTTTATGTAGAAAAAAAAGATCAACGCTAGTGTAGGAAACAGAAATTATTGTCAGTACTGATGTAGGAAAAAGAAGGATTGTCACACCAACTGCACGTTTTTATGTAGAAAAAAAAAGATCAACACTAGTGGAGAAAAAAAAATGATTGTCATTACTTATGTGTAAAAAAAGAGATCAATATTAGTAAAGATGATTGTCAGTACTCAACTGATGTAGAAAAAAGGATGGTCAGCCCAAGTGCATGATTACCTGACATTCTCATTGAAAATGCCCTTTACCTTTGTTATAAGTTTCAAACATGAGGCAGCTCTTTTTTTTTTTCAGGGTAAAAAGTTATTAAAATTGAGTGTTGCGTGGGAAAAGGTATTAAAATTTAGTGTTCCACTTTGGGCACTGAAAGTGCGAATACATGAACCTTGTAAAAAGTTACTCCAGGATGAGAAAAAAAAATAATCATTTTACCCATTGCCTATAAATGCAAGACTATAACTTATTGAATCTCCCATGTTTCATACTTTTTTATTTACACCTCATTTGTGTAAGTTCATTTTGTAGAAATCATACAACATGACCAGACTTTCTTTTGTATTTTAATTGCTGTGGGACAATTTTGAGTTGCCTTCTTATTGTTAATCTCTGAACTGTGTCCGCAATTGCTGTGCATATTTTCTTATTCCATAGTAAATATGATGGATATTTTTTAAAACTTTATTTTGAAATACGTAAAGCGCTTAGATAAAAAGCTAGCTAGCTCTGTATTAGTGGTTATTTCATTTTTAAAAAAATAAATTGTATGTTATTGTAAATTTGTATTGATATTATTGTCTTTTGTTTTATTTTAACTTTCTTTTAAAATTTATCAAATGTAACTAAACTGCGGTCTACATTGATGACTCAAATCAATTTATTGAGAAAAATCTTGGTGTATGGATTTCATAGAAAAAAGAAATTTCTTCTCCAGAGTTTTTCCATAGAATTAAACCAAAACCACTACAACAACTGGCTGGATTCTGTTCTGTACATGGCATTGGTTTTATAGCGGCTTCAAAATGTTTGTCTCTGCCGGAACCTACAAAAGATGAAGCAGAAAGTAATCAATAACAAAGGAGCAAGAAATAATGAAAAATCGGGCTTAATTTGTATGGTGTTATAAATTTCGTCTTTTAAACTGGCAAGCAAGGCAAGACTTATGTTCAGTACTTATGAGTTCAACTGCAATTAAGCTGGTGTAATTGTCTGAACGGTGTGCGTTGGTAGCGGTTCAACAGAAAGCTTTTGATTTTTTTTAAAGATCTTGTTAGTAAGTCAGGTGTGTTATATAAACTTGCTTGAAAAAAAAAACTTTGAATAAGAGACCTTGGGGAAATCAATACTGCTGTATCGGATATTTGTTATGCGCATTTTGGATTTTCATGGATTTTTTTCTTTTGTAATTTCATTTTATGATTATTTAAAATTTAATTACCGTACTTGTTCTTTCGGGATGGCCAATTAGGATGGTCAGTGGGAGCTAACTGGGAAAATTTTTTATTGGAGCTTTTTTTTACTTACTGAGTCCGTTCCCTTGGTAAGTATTGCTTTTGTTTTCTTTTCAATTTCAGGGAGTTTGGACCGAATTTTGTAAAACTAAAATTAAAACGAAATGGTGCAATTTTTCAAGAAACCTCAAAACAGTCGCAAAAAATTTAGTCCTTTTAAAGTCGGAAAACCTGAATAGGAAAAAGATCAATAAATTTTCATGGAAAAAAAAACAACAAAAAACAAGAGACATTACATAAGATTTGTTTAAACCCTATGAAGTCCAGGCTGTAAAGGTTGTCAGTTTGTTACCCTCTTCAAGATGATGTTGATTATACAGATGATCTGGCTCTTTTAAATTATTATTATTATTATTATTATTATTATTATTATTATTATTATTATTATTATTATTATTATTATTATTATTACTATTATTATTATTATTCATGTTCTACTGCTAGTTGGGAGCTTAGTACACCGTGCCTCTAAATTCACTGGAGTACATAAAAAGGCTATGCATATTATCAAGACACCTGTACATACGACATGTAAAACATTAAATGTGTATTTTTTTACAATTAGAGGCAGGCTGATTTCTTTGTTGCTTGATATAACACGGTGATCTCAGGCCCTTTTCTAAGTCAAACCTAAGCTCCCGTCGGGAAAAGCAGTGAAAAGATGAGGCCCTGGACTCACGACAGTATGGGACTGGAACCTGCAAAGAAGATGCATGTATCTGGGAATACCGGGGCAGACGATCTAACCTTCCCGACCTGAGAATTTTAAAACGTAACCGATATTGAGCAAATTGAGATAGGGAGAATAAAAAAAATTAGTGCACACATTATTTTGATGAATAGTGAAGGGAAAATTCAGCCCAACTAGGCCAAGTGATCATGCATGAACGTTTGACCTAATTATTTTCGCTAGGCCGAGATTTTGTTTATTCTTGTATGATATTCTTGTGCTTCTTCTAATATACAAATTTATAACTCTTCATTACACCAAGAAAAACTTGCTTCATTCAAACCAGTTTCAGCGTTAGAAAAAAATCCTCAATACATAAAACCATTTTAAAATTGATACAAATGTATATAAACTCTCTCTTTCTCTCTCTCTCTCTCTCTCTCTCTCTCTCTCTCTCTCTCTCTCTCTCTCTCTCTCTCTCTCTCCCTCCCTCCCTCCCTCCCCACCCCCTCCCTCCCTTTTTCTTTCCCTATCCCTTCTCTGTGTAACTCGTTCCTGTCTGTTCATATATGCTCCTCTCAACATCTTCAGTGATAATCTGACGGAGTGATTAATTTTAAAATGGCTTTATGTATTGAGGATTTTTTTTTTCTAATGCTGAAACTGGTTTTAATGAAGCAAGTTTTTATTGGTGTTATGACGAGTTATACATTTGCATATTAAAAGAAGCACAAGAATAATATGCATGAATGAACAAAATCTCAGCCTTGCGAAAATAATTAGGTCAACGTTCATGCATGAACACTGGGCTAGTTTTAGATTGAAACACTTGCCCTAGTTTTGGAACACTAAGTGCCTTGTTCTAGATTTAGGTAAAGCCATAGGTCATCCACAAATGAGACTTACATTTTTATCTTGTACTATTCATATGTGAGGGATATGTGGACCCAAGAGTGCAACTAGCCGATTTTGGAAGGAAGACCTCGGGGTAGTAACAATATTTCTAATCCAGGTTAATTCGAGGCACTTGTGGGATTGACTGACAGTGACAAAATTAGCATTATATGAAAGAATATATTTGTGAACTTTTCTTCCTCATTTGTACAGTGCTATCTTTATTTACTTACATGTATCTTTATGTAACTCGCCATGTAGCAATGTATTTTCTGGCTTTATTTTTACTTCAAATTTCAAAGAGGGTTAAAACGAGAGAGACTTAAGAAATCTTAATGCTCTAGATTTAGGTAAAGTCATAGTTCATCCACAGAGAAAACAAACACGGCCCAACATAGCTCTTCGATCCATAGGCTACTGTAGTGATGCTTTGTGGTTAAGACTTATTCTTATTTACGTAGACAACCACAAAGTCACGAACACATATAATTCAAGGTAGAGCACGCTGGATTTGTTTGTTACATCGGGATCGCCATCTTTATTATCCAACTAGCCATGCCAGGATTCAATGCTAATTAAGGTAAACATTACATGCCAGAGAGGCCATGCCGTTACACCTTCCCCTTTTAGTCTTTAAACCCATATCTACATGAACAAGGAAATAATGTAACATTAATGCATTGCATACCGTATATGTGCCAATTAAATACCTTAGCTTACCGCCAATTATTTTTACTAGATTCTATGATCAGTATAGTTAAATTTAACTTAATGCCATTATTGTTTATTGTTTCTTATAATTACATACATGTACTTTAGATCAGAAGATACCATAACATTTATAATATAGTGTTTGAGTAACATCTGAATTGCTATGCTTAGGAATATAATTGTCATTTATAGCTAAGAGTGTCCAAGGTTCTTTGTAAATTATTCCCTAAAACATGAAGCCAAATGTCTTGAAAGAAAATTAATATCATTAGAATCAGCAGGCTCTAGTCTTGAGAAAATGTTAATCATGTAGGCGTATTAATTAAGAAACATTTTGATTGTTCTTGACACAGTGTACCGGTATCAGTTTTTACAGAAGTATAAGATAGATTAAGACCCGATGCAAGTTCTGTCCTCGAACTAAAGTGACGACAATTACGTATTCTGCTAGTGGTGAGACTTTTAAGATAACTAACTGTAACAAACTTATTAATTAGACATAACTTGAAAACGCTCTATCCTCGAGCTTAAGAATTACACCTTTCTTGGGAGTTCTCTATCCTCGAGCTCAGAAACACACAACCTAACCGTTGCCTGGGCAACCTACCCCAAGTCTTCACGACGAGGAGGTTAACACAATCACTGATATCTGATAGGCTTAACGACAGCCCTACCAGATCTGGTACAATATGGTTGAGTTGACTTCTCAGCTGGCATCTTCGCAGACACTGGTGACGATGAAGACGGCTCGGGCTGATGAGAAGGCTCAACAGGCGAGGCTGGTCGAATCACAGGAATCTGTCGTGGACTCTGCACCGGCCACGGTATTGGTGGAGCAGGTTCTTGCGGTACAGGTGCTGTCTGAAGTCCACCCTCTGGATGGTTCTTGTGCGGGGTCTTCTGCAGCATGAGGTGTTTTCTGTTGCGTCTCAGCTGTCCATCAGGAGTACTTATGATGTAGGAGCGAGGTGCACATTGTCCTACAACTTCGCCTGGCTGGTTCCAACCTTTTTTACCTTCTCCTTTCTTCAGGAGGACTTGATCGCCAGGCTCGAGATCTGGCAGGTGACATGTTTTTCTATCGAAGTATTTCTTCTGTAACGCTTTGTTTGCCATGTCGCGGTTTCGGATGAGATCGTGGTTTACAGGGCGAGGTGAAAGCGTCTGTGGGACAGCTGGCAAGTTTGTTCGTAGTCGACGACCATAGGCGAGTTCTGCGGAACTCACTCCTAGTGCAGGAAGTGGAGTAGCTCGGTAAGTGAGCAATGCCAAGTGTGGGTCATTTTGGCGTAGAAATTCTTTGGCTGATCGCACGGCTCTTTCCGCCTCCCCGTTTGCCTGGGGATAGTGAGGGCTGCTTGTGGCGTGGTGGAAGTTCCATTCCTCAGCAAACTGTTGGAATTCTTTAGCCGCAAATTGAGGGCCATTGTCGGATATTACAGTCTCCGCAATGCCATGTTGTGAGAATATTTGTTTCATCTTATTTATGACTGCACCTGATGTTAGGGACTGGAGAGGTAAAATGTCAATATATCTTGAAAAGTAGTCGACTGAGACTAGAAAGTGCTTTCCTTTTAATTCGCATAGGTCTACTCCTATTCTCTGGAACGGACGATCAGGCAGTGTTGAAGGGAGCAGAGGCTCACTTTGTTGTGCAGGCTTCTTCTGCATGCATAATTTACACATCGGCACACAATCTTGAATTTGTTTGGAAAGTCCGGGCCACCACACACCTTGGTTTGCACGTTCTCTGCATTTGGTAATGCCAAGGTGTCCATCGTGTATACGGTCCAATATTTCTTTTCTCATGGAGTATGGAATGACAATTTGTCTCTCCTTAACAAAAGTCCATCATAAAGACTTAGTTCATTTCTAAAGCCAAAGAGGTCTCTTGCCGCTAGCATGACATCTTGTTTTTACGTAGGCCATCCCACCACAGTGTAGTTGATGGCTGTTCTCAGGCTCACATATTGCTGTGTCTCTTCTTTAAGTTGTCTCAGTTTTCCATCCGAAACTGGCCACGACGAGGTTACCATCGAAACATGGAAGCGTCCGTCTTCATGAAGATTGGAAGTTTCCTGAGAGCAGGCGGCGGGGCTGCGAGACAGTTTGTCTGACATAACCATCATCTTGCCTGGCTGGTGTATTGCAACAGGCTTGTATCGCAGCAGGCGAATCAGCATCCTTTGACATCTGAGTGGAGTTTCCGACAAGTCTTTTGAATTGATAAGTGGAATCAGTGGCTTGTGATCACTGTAGAGTGTGAAGCTGTCTAGTCCCATGAGATATCTGTCAAAACGCTCACAGGCCCATACTGAGGCAAGACATTCCTTCTCGATCTGAGCGTAACGCTGCTCTGTGTTGGATAATGACCTAGAGCAAAAGGCGACAGGTCTAAGTCCCTCCTCATGTTCTTGTAGGAGACAACCTCCAAGCCCATAGGATGAGCTATCAGCTTCCACGACCGTCGGCTTCTTTGGGTCGAAGTAAGCCAAAACTGGTGGTTTGATGAGCAGTTCTTTGAGTTTGTTGAAGGCTGTTCTCTGTGGAGGTCCCCACATCCAAGCTGTGTCCTTGGACAGAAGTTCATTTAGAGGCCTCAAAATTGTCGAAAGATGAGGTAGGTATTTCCCTAGATAGTTTACCATGCCTAGATAGCGTCTGAGTGCAGATACATCAGATGGTTCTCGCAAACCTTGAATGGCTTCGATTTTCATGGGATCTGGGCGGCATCCTTCTGCTCAGACAATGTGACCCAGAAATGTGATTTCTGACTTTTTGTACTCGCACTTTGCAGTGCTCAACTGAAGGCTTGCATCCTTCAGTCTCTCGTGTACCAATTCTAAGAGCTTTTCATGGTCCTCTGGTGATTTTGAGTGACAGAGTATGTCGTCAAAGTAGCATACCACTCCGTCAATTCCTTCCAAAATTCCTGACACAATTCTCATGAAAATTTCAGGGGCAGAGCTGATACCAAATGGAAGTCTTTTCATGAAGTATCTCCCACAGGGCGTTATGAAGGTGGTGAGCTTAGCTGTTTCTGGATCCAAAGGAATCTGCCAAAATCCTGAGCCACTTTATGCAAAAATTTCGCCATAAAAAATGATTGATAATGTTGATTGGGAGACGGAATTCCTCCATCCTCCCTAATTTATAAAAGGTTTAATCGTAGATAAAAAGAAACGTTTGTTCAGTTTTTTTTTTTTTTTTTTTTTTTTTTTTTTGTATTATTAGATCTAGATAGATTTTCTAAAAATGTTCAATTTCACTTTTTTTCTAAACCTGTAAAGTGTGTTCTATATAGATAATTACTAAGATCTGATGAGATTAAATTAGCTCTTGAAACAAAGAATTTTGTGCAATTCTTTTTATAAACTATCTTTATATAAATGATATATGATTATTTCATATACAATATATTTCAAATTTGATAAAGATCTAGTCTTTATTTGGCTAAAGCTTTACCCCCCCATATTAATCTTTCTTTTTTTGTGATTCCTTTTCAGAAGTTAAACGTGGGACCTTGTTTGAATCCTCAAAGCTTTCTTATCATCCAGTTACTATTTCTCTTGATAACGTTTTAAAGAGAACAGGGAAAATAATTTTACTGGAGTAAAAACCTAATTTATGAATATTTTGAAAAAAATCTTATGTGAATTATCAATTGTGCTTTATTGTTATGTAATGTAAGCTGAAAGTCAAACAGATTAAAGTTCATTTAACAGGCAATGCCCTTATATGTATTATCTCTTTTAATGAAAATGTCATATTCGTTTATGTTATATACATACGTTTCATTGACGTTATTTTTTTTATATGTCTTTTTTAGGAAACAATGTGTAATATAAAATTATTTCTTTTTATATTTTTATAATTTGATTTCTCTGAATAAACTCAGATAACACTCTTTTTTTTTTATCTGTCTTTGTTATTTTTGATAATGTTCCTGTTTTTAATACCTCCCACATTCAATACATTGAGAGTTTAAACCCAAAGGTTTTCGTATGTGTTTATGGTATTCATCAAGTGATTTCAATTCATTGCAATTTGCACAGAGTTTAAGATCCGTCATTTGTAATTGTATACAAAAGAAATAGTGAACTCCAATTAAAGAAATAGAAACATAAACTCTATTACCGAATTGATAATGCGTGGATGGTATGTGTTGGGAACATTATATGGAATAGCCAACTGCCACGTAGATGATGAATCAATATTGAATAATTAATTAGGGGTGAGAAAAACCTCTATACTTCTATCTCTATAAACAAGCATAATAACAAAATATCATTACAATAGAATAGAATTCGAAAAAAAAAAATATATATCTAAACAGTAGAATCGTTTCGTTTTTTTCTCTCTCTATACTAATACAACACCAATGCTGTAGAATCGAAATGATCTCTATAAATCATCAAAATAATACCATATTATCAAAATATAATCGAACTTGAGACCGAAGTATATATATCCTTTTCGTAACATTTTTTTCGATTTTTTTGTAGTAATAGTCATAATATTCCTCTTGGCTATGAGAACTGTCCATAGCATTATTTATAGATATTGTTCTATTTCCACTCCCTTTAATAAGACACTCTGCTTCCACTGTTATAGCTAATCTTGATTTACCCAAGCAGGATATAGCTGGTAACACTCAACGGCTGCATATATTGAGTTATATAATTACATGTTCTCTTAATATAACAAAAATGACACGATTTTTTGGGGAGGTTGAGTGAGTGGACAATAAACTTTTTAACTGGAGTTGGAGCAAATCTATACGATTGCACTGATGACTCGAAAGAGATCGAGATATAGATAGAGATAAAAGATCTGGGATGTTCTAAAAAGATAATAGTTATTGTGAAATGTGAGGAAGAGAAATAAGCAGGTACATAGTCACTAACGCCAACCGGCACGACACTCCATGATGGTTTCTAAAAAAAAAAAAAAATTGGGTTTGAAGATAATTTCTCAAAAGAAAAATATACGGATATAACATTTTTTATTACTTATCGCTAGATAACCTCATTTTGATTGAAAGGTTTGAAATTGGATAAATTTTGGATCTTGATATTTTTGCAATTAGCTTAATTCATGTTCTCGGTCTACCTAGATCTATACCGGGATTGAATTGTTGTTGAAACAATAAGAGAGTGACCGCCACCCTTTATGATTTAGGGATGGTGGACCCTTCAACAGCCCAAGAGGCTATGGAAATCACTTTAGAGGATTTTTATAGACAATCAAGAGTTTGACACACATGAAATTGTAATAACTGTTATAGGAAAAAGAGCTACCCAGTGTAGTTGGGATGATATTGAAGTAACTGAATAGAACGACTGGACCAGCCGGGGTATAGGAGGATAGTTTTTACCAAGCTTATAGACTTGAGGATCCTACACGCTGGTTATAACAAATAAACGTGAAGGTGACTTACTAAACAATACAACAAAAAATAGTCAACAATCAACCATTCTCTCTGCACTTTAAAAGAAGAGAAGAAGAAAACTTAAATATAATAATATTATGGGCTCCACCAAAACTAAAAATTAGAAGCCATAAATTGTAAAGAGAAATCTAAGGCAAGAGGCAACACTGAGCAGACCCGAAGACGCTAAAGACAGCAGTCGAATAGACCCAAAAACGTACCCCATTGTGTAAAGGTAAATTTTAGAGACAGTAAAACTGTTAAATAAATGTTGTGGTTTGTTGTAATAAGAAATCGAAGACAACAGTGTTGCTGGTGCAATATTACTGAACACTGGCCCTACAAATGTTCGAAAAGAGGGGGAGAGAAGGACAAAGTAGAAAGTGTGTTGGGAAGACGAGAAGTGCAGAACACAGCTCACCCGAGAAGTTATGTGAGCGCGCTCTCAGGCGGAGAGAGCATCGGAGGAGACGAGGTATAACTGAAAAGCTTACAACACAAAGAAGGCATGAAAGATTAACCAAAGAAAGTTGAAAGGAAGGAAAAAGATGGAAGAGAAATAGAGGAAAGCATAAAGAACACTGTAATCGCCTCGACCATAAGAAAGAAAGAAGACTAAGAAATTGGAAACTCTAACGCAGACGGCCCTGACCGACAAAATGAAAACGACTCTAATGAAGAGGACACAGACGAGGAAGATAGAACGGAGACTTTCCAAACACCCAACGCTAGAGTCGCTACTGACACACAAGCAGAAAACAAAAAGAAAAGCACACTTACGAAAGGATTCACTTCAAAAGTTCAAGATACGTTGATTAAATATAACTAAGCAAACAAGACCAAAAAGGGAGACTGTTAAAAATTCGATTCTCCGGTGGCCATATTGTTTTTATGCTATTTATAGAGATAGAAATATTAGAATTGGATTCCTCTTTTCTATAACTAGGATAATAACAATATGACCGCCGGAGAATCCAGTTTTAATTTTTCTATCTCTATAAATAGCAATATAAAAAAATATGGCCACCGAAGGATCCAATTTTAGTTCTAAATATCTAAACCTAGAGTTTCCATATCTAAAAATAACATTATTTTAATATGGCAGCAAGAGAATCAATTTCTAATTTGTCTATCTCTATAAATAGAATAATTTTAATATGGCCGCCGGGGAATCCAATTTAGATTTTTCTATCTCTATAAAAAGGATATTGATATGGCCGCCAGGGAATACAATTCTAGTTCTAAATATCTAAATCCAAGTTTCTATCTCTAAAAATAGCATTACTTCAATATGGTCGCCGGGGAATCTAATTTTTCGACCTTATTAAATAGCATTAATCAATATGGCCGCCATTTAATTCTTTGTTTACCATCTCTATAAATAGCATAATTTTAATGTGGCCGCCGGGGAGTTCTAAATTTTCGACCTCTATAAATAGCATAATTTTCAATATGGCCGCCATTAAATTATTTTGGTACATCTATATATATTTAAGTATGGCCACCGGGGAAGTCTAATTTGGCGATCTCTATAAATAGCGTAATTCAAATATTGCCGCCGGAAAAATCGAAGTTTTCGATCTCTATAAATACCATAATTTCAATATGGCCGCCGGGGAATCGTTTTTTTACCATCTCTATAAAAAGCATAATTTCAATATAGCCACCGGTTCATTCTATTCTTACCATCTTTATAAATAGCATAATTTCAAAATGGCCGCCGGTTTTTTTTCTCTTTTTACCATCTTTATAAATAGCATAATTTCAATATGGCCGCCGGTTAATTCTATTTTTATCATATCTATAAATACCATAATTTCAATATGGCCACCGGTTTATTCTCTTTTTACCATCTTTATAAATAGCATAATTTTAATATGGCCGCCGATTAATTCTTTTTTTTACCGTCTCTATAAATAACATAATTTCAATATGGTCGCCGGTTAATTCTATTTTTACCATATCTATAAATAGCATAATTTTAATATGGCCACCGGTTTATTCTATTTTTACCATCTTTATAAATAGCATAATTTCAATATGGCCGCCGGGGAATTCTAAATTTTCGACCTCTATAAATAGCATAATTTCAATATGGCCGCCGGTATATCTATTTTTACCATCTTTATAAAAAGAATACTTTCGGTATGATTGCTGCAAATTCTATTTTTACCATCTTTATAAATAGCATAATTTCAATATGACCGCCGATTAAGTTTTTTTTAATCGTCTCTATAAATAGCATAATTTCAATATGGCCGCCGGTTAATTCTAAATTTTCGACCTCTATATATAGCATAATTTCAATATGGCCGCCGGTTAATTCTACTTTTAAGATCTCTATAAATAGCATAACTTCAATATGTCTGCCGGTTAATTCTATTTTAACCATCTTTATAAATAGCATAATTTCAATATGGCCGCCGGTTAATTCTTTCCTTAACGTGTCTATAAATAGCATAATTCAAATATGGCCGCCGGGGAATTCTAAATTTTCGACCTCTATAAATAGCATAATTTCAATATGGCCGCCGGTTAATTCTATTTTTACCATCTTTATAAAAAGAATACTTTCAATATGGCCGCCGGGAAAATATATTTTTACCATCTCTATAAATAGCATAACT
>JAWDGP010008101.1:0-14552 GCA_033675545.1 Elysia crispata | reverse complement strand
CTACTACCTTTACACAGTCAAGCATGTATTGGTAGAAATTGCAGGTTTTTACAGATTTAACAGCCTTTAAGCATCAAAAGCATCTATTTGTAAAATATGCAGATTTTCAGATTCAGATAGGTTCTAAAGTCTAATGTTGATAGAGATTAACTCGTCATCAGATTATCAGGTTAACTGGAAAAACTTGGAAGATTTTGATGTTCTTTTATCCTTTTTTTAAGCTGTGTAAGGTTCAAGAAAAGAATACATTGTCAGTCTAATGAATAGAAAGTTTACTCAGAGAGAAGCCCTTAGATCAACAGCTGTGGTTGACTAGGCTTGTATAACTTCAATGAATTAATCATTCAATGATGTAGCGGAGGGCTGCAGCAAGATTATTTCCATTGGGAGTTTGGTGTTTTTCCTGGCATTAGTATGGAAGAAAGAAAGAGGGGAGGGCTTATGGTCATCAAGTATCCTTTGGGAAGAGGAGTATGTATGCTCTGATCGATTCTCGATCTGACAATATATCTCAGAATGTGTTCTCTAGCGTGTCAATGTAAGCCACAAACAGCTTGATGTGCTCCACCAGGCTGTTGTGCTCACATGTGTCTTGAAACCCAATAATTTGTTTTCTGTGGGAGGGGTAGGTTCGGGGCAGTGTCTTTACTCTTGCGTTCTCTACGAAAACCTATACTATTGGGTATCTTTGATGACCTTTGCTAACCCTTAAATTTCTTTTCACATATTTGAAACTTTCTTATTGGTCTATCTTCTTGTTCTTTCTTGCAGTCTTTAAGTTGCCTTCTCTAAGTCCTCAAGCACTTGCTTAAGGTCCAATCACTAAGATGATTAGTATAGACATTAGGAATGTCATCTTTGGAAGCTTTTTAAGGTGTGTAGCCTTTCGGGGACTGGTGTGATTTGTAAGTGAAATCATACCCCTTGATATTCTTGACAATTATAGTTTCTTCTTCTTCATATTCTTCTTCTTCTTCTTCTCCTCCTCCTCCTCCTCCTCCTCCTCCTCCTCCTCCTCGTCTTCTTCTTCTTCTTCTTCTTCTTCTTCTTCTTCTTCTTCTTTATCATTATTATTATGGTTATTTGTGCTA
The DNA here is from genome assembly GCA_033675545.1 of Elysia crispata. NCBI lineage: Eukaryota > Metazoa > Mollusca > Gastropoda > Plakobranchidae > Elysia > Elysia crispata. The sequence goes on along the minus strand of JAWDGP010008101.1, from coordinate 13,461 downwards.
TTATGCATTATCTGCATCTAGTGAGATACCTTCTCAGTGATTTCTCTCCACTCAGAAACTCTAGACTTATGTGTGTAACTCCCTTCTTTGTCCTATATATGTTCATGTTCTCTAGACTTAGGAAGAACCTAAATCAGTAAAAGTGAATTTTGTTTCCTAATTAAATTTTCTATCTCATTGTGCATTAAGTCTTTTTTTTTTTTTCTCCTTTCCACTCTTTCTTTTAGAGTCGACTTTTTCAGTGGTTGGAAGCAGCATACTGGAGCAAGTTTATCTCCTGGGCTTGTGACACTGATCAATTCAAAAACCCAGACCAATACTTGTTGCCAAGACCACAGCAGCTGTAAAATCAAATGCGTCCCTTGACAGCAAAAACCACAACAGTGGGGAAAAACCTTTGTACTTTTTATGGCATTAGATACCAACAATCTTACTTTGAGCAGGGCATAAAGACTAAGAAAACCTCAGAAAGCCTCCGTATGTGAAGACAAGGAGTTACAAAGGAGAAGAGAGTTATAAAGTATAAAATTCAGTTGATGAATATGGAAGAGAAGAAGAAAAAGAAAAGCATCAGGTTAAAAGAAATAAAAGAGGACTGTCACTTGTGTGCACATGTTTTAGGGATATGAGCCCACATGCTGGCCCCAACCAACACTCAATATGAGGCCTACTGTGCTGCTCACAGGTGAACAAGGGTATCTATTGAACACATCATTGGTGTATTGAAATTTTGATTACACAGAGACTTAAAAGCCTTGCAAGTTAAGACGACTGGGGGGTTAATGAAGCAGGTGCCACACAAAATAATTTTCGTTTTGTAAAGCAGAATGCTAAAGGTGTTAGTCCCGACTTGAATCTAAATGAGGACAGCTCTTCATTAGACTGCCTATTTGTAGTTTTCACTTATGAAATCATAGCAAGCCTGTTAGACTCTAACAATAACTATGCAGCAGAACTTTGTGCCAAGAATAGACCTGCACGCAGATACTCAGTTTTTTTAGATTTCCAACCTGTCTCCCGGGATGAGTTTCTGAGATTCCTTGCTGTGCTGATGGCTATGGGTCTAAACTCACGCTACAGTATAAGAAGCTACTGGAGCCATGCACCAGATGAATGCACACCCTGGTATTCTCAAACGATGCCTCCAAAGAGATTTGAGGCAATATACCACACATTTCTCCACACAGCTGGGGCAAACGCAGAGAGCCACGAGAAAATTAGGCCCTTCCTCAATAAGCTCGCAATTTCATTCCAAGGAGCCTACTATCCAAATCAAAAAGTTTCAGTAGATGAAATTGTTATAGGCTATCACGTTGGATGGAAATTCAAGCAATTCAATGCTTCAAAATCATCCAAGTATCACATAAAAACATTTGGACTGTGTGACAGTGAGACCGGCTATGTGGTAAATATTTTCACACACTATGGATCCACTACTGCCTATCACCCTGACCTCGACCCAAAATCAGCCCAGGCCATAAGGGTCTTTGAAAAATGCCACTCAATAAAGGCCACCACATATTCGCAGATAGCTTTTATAAATCCATGCCTCTGCTGAAATATTTAATTTCTAAACATTTTCACTATACTGGAACTGTAGATATCCGGAGAAAGGATTTTCCTGCTGACATAAAGACTCTAAAACTAAACTTCCTGGAAATAAAATGGTATGCCACAGAGAGCAACTGGTTACTCCTCTCTGCGTTTAGGGATAAGAAAGCAAAAAAAAAATGTTGTCACAACAGATGGGGACGGGAGTACAAGGCAGATTCAGAGGAGAAGAGAAATAATTCTCAAGCCATCGTGTGTTGATGAGTATAACCAGCACATGAATGGCTGTGACAGGGCAGACCAACAGATCCAATACTATGGTCTGCATAAACGGAAATCAAACAAGTGGTGGAAAAAAATTTTCCACTTTTTGATAGAAATTGCTGTAGTCAACGCCAGCATTATCTACAATAAGACACGGCCGCTGGTAGATGGTGTTAGAAGAAAAGTGCCCCTTGCAGCATTCAAAAATCTCCTGATCTAGCAGCTCACAGATCAGGCTGCAGAGAATTGCCATTACCTGTGCCAGCAGTACAACGCCTGGCTCCAGAAACTCACTTCATGGAGACGGTAAAACAAGACAGAAACTGCCGAGTATGTAGTAAGCCTGGACAGAGAAAAAGAACGATCAACACCTGCTCAGTCTGCCCAGGAAAGCCTCATCTTTGTAGAAAAGACTGCTTCAAGATTTGGCACACTAGGCTGAACTTGAGAGTGTGTGAATCTATGTAAATGAGTTTTAGTAAATCTGCCAATATGGCAAACAGTTTCTAAGGCATTATCATAAACCTGATGCATTCAAATTTGGATTACTTACCTGCCTTAACATTCGGACTACTTATCTGCCTTGATAAACCCAAAGGATTATAACATCTAAAAGCTTTCCTATCAAAAGGTGACTTGCAAAATATTTTTTTTCTAAATAGAGCATACTCCTGACCCTTTACAAACTCCAAGATTCATTTACATAGCTCTTCTATTGTTCTTTAACTGTGTCTTTTTCCTTCAGAATGATATATTATAGTTTAGAGCTACTTCAATCCAAGGTCTGGTCATAGAGAAATGATAACATAGTAATAGTACCATTTGTAAAAATTTTCATGTTTTTTTCCACTCATTTTCCCATCCCATCACATTTTAGTAAAGTCAATAAGTATTCCTGTTATTAATACCAAATTGCTGTAAATATTAGAAATTAAATTGTCTACTGATACTTATAACAAGTTATATAAATATCACTAAGTTTTGTTGGGTTTTTTTATATAGAAAGTATGATAATTTAGAGTAGAAAATTTTTTTTTTGGAAAAAAATTACACATTCTCCAATTGATACTTCCTTTTCTTACAGTTCAATTTGCTTTGCAATGGTATATTATTTTTAGGGACATTTCATTCATAATCAGGCTGTAGAAAAAATGTGTAATGCCTTCCATGTAAATTTATGTTGTTTTAGTGTGTTCTCATTATGTAATACCTTCCATGTAACTTTATGTCGATTTTATCATCTTTTCTTGTTATATCACTAGTAAATTTGCAATAACTCAAAATGTATTCAAGTTATCCCAACAAAACTTGCTGTCCTATATTGAAAACTAAATTGTCTTCTTACATGTATAACTTTTTGTTCACTTTGACACATACAATCTTTTCTAGCTGGTTTTCAGTAGAAAAAAATTTTTTTTTACTCAATATTTCTTTGTTCCGCCTATCTATACTATACACCCAAATCATAAAAATATTCTCCTTATTCCTTTTGCTCATTTATTTTTCTTTCCATTATATATAGTTTATAGGGTTTATCTATGTTCAAAACACAAATATAAATGTTTAATCTCGCCTTATCTAAAAAATCTACATGCAGTTAAATTTGCTGGAGTCCAACCGCATATCTGGGGAGGGGAGTGAAACAGTTAAGGTTCAGTCCAGGTATTCTTTGTCGTGCACCTACATGACAATAGCTATCGGCATGCCTCTTTTCCAAAAATTCTATGGTTGTGGCGCTTCAAAAACATGCTCGACCCAGAAGGTCAGAGGTCATGTTAGCAAATGCTGATGGAGATTAGCATGAAGTTAAGCTTATGTGTGAGTGTGTTAAATGGTAATTTGCAATTTCATATATTATTTTTAATAATTTATCTAGAAATACAAGAACACTAACACTAGTAGATGTTACATCATTCTTCAAGTAATTTAGCAAAAAATTTATCTCCATGTTCATTAAAGGCTATCCTCAAAAACCTCCCTTTCTGCTTGATCATCCTTTATGAAGTTTTCCACTGTCAATTAAGGTGGAGGAGGTGCCACCAACATGCATGTGTTTCGATCTACATTAACTGTTCAACATTATAAACCCTCTATTATTTATCTATGAACAAATAGTGCCTAGAGATGCACTTGTGGGAATTCACAGCTCTTCGTTTTTTTATGTACCCATACATGACAAGTACTAAGAGCAAAAATAAGGAACATAATTTTTTGTCTTTTTTTTTAATTTAGCCAATATTTTTATTATGAGGTTGTTTTCTTGTAGTACATCAAGACAATGACACCTTTGAAAGATTGAAATACTGGAGCACAGCTACAGTACATATTTCGTTCCAAAATAAACATCTGGTGTACAGTATTATACGAGTTTGTAGTGGTCAGCCAGGCCATCTCAAGTAAGGCCTTCTTAGTTCAATCTACAATGTTGTTTTCTTTATCAGATTGTGTAACCTCTCCTTGTTGCACTTAAATCTTTATTTTTTTTTTTCAGACAAGATTATTGAAATTTAGACCTTAGAACACAATTAAAATACAATCAGACCAGAAGACTTGCTAAATTAATTTTCATTCAAGACAAGCCATTAAGGTTGTTTTTTCTTTTGCTTGATTTGTTCATTTTCTTTTTCTTTCTTGATGACATATCTTCATGTTGATGTTTTCCTTGTACAGGTAATTCTTCTTTTTCATTCTTTTGTAACTTTGTACTAATAATCGCTTGATTTGTAGTTAGTTCATCGTGACTTTGCGTCGACGCTTCTTCTTTCTCTTCCTCTTGTTCGTTTTCTTCTCCTGCTATCTCCGGTGTGGAGAGCTTTGTCTGAGGTACCACTGCTGTGCCACTACCAGTTTCTCTATCAAGCGAGCCTGTTGGACACATAGCTTAAGTATGACCTGTTTTGTGGCATCGAAAGCATTTTTTGTATTAGGCATCTCTCTAAAAAACAATTTAGCCTTATAGGGGACAATATCCATAATTTTTCTAATGGAGTTTTAGGGAGATCGATGAAGGTAAATCTTCGTCCAGATAACCATCCGGTGAATTCGCCCTCTCGATCCCTGATTTCTTCCAGTTTTAGGGCAGATTTTTTTTTGGTGATCTAGTTTCAAAGTTCGGTTTGTTTCTGGTGGATTTTTATGTCATAAGCATACAAGATATTCTGATCTAAATAATCTATTGGTTTTAAATCCATAGACTTATCTAAATATCAGACATTGATTTGTCCTCCTTTATTTTTTCTCTCTGGTCAAGAAGACACCGAGTGTCAAGGGTCGTCTTTTTTTGCCATTGGCATTCCGCCTTTAAACTAGAAGGGCCTCCTTCCCCAAAATCACTGCATCGTCTTTAGATCTACATCGATCTGCCGGTTTGGTTTGTTGTATGTTTTTTTTTTTCAAGACTGGATTCTCACTTATGTATCGACCTTTCTTTATCTATCTTTGGTGATTTGGCCTATCTCTGACCTAGAGCTAGTTTTTACGTTCTTTTTAAACAGGTCCGATAGTTATAGTTTCTTAGGCCTGCACAGTGGGTTTTTTTTTTTCTTTAAGCCATAAAACAAAGCTGTTGGGTCTGTGTCACCAACTTGTCACACCTCTCTTTTTACACTGGAGAAAAAAAACCCGGTGACCTGCTTCGAGATTACTCAGTCGGGTCGCACAGGTCATAACTTCATTGAGTAACACTAACATCTAAGTCAGCCTCAAAATCATTTAGACTTCCTTATAATGACGACCGTTCCACCAGCTTTCATTTTAAGCCGTGACCTCCCAGAAGATCCCATGGTGGACAATTATGAACTGGGTGTAGCTATAGCTAAGGTAGTTGGTAGAGGAGGGCTATTAGGAGTCCAAAGAATTCGCGTTCTGTGGCGCATAATTATATCTCAACACTTCTCAAGCAAGGGCCAACTTGTTAGGACAAGACCTGGCTGTCAGGGGGATAACGGTCGCTGTTGCGAGCCAGAATCCGTTTTTGGTCGAAGGACCAGATGGAATTCTGATCCCCGGAACGCGACTAAAGCCGGGATTCCATGGTACTGTAGAATAGCGCATGACGCATCCGACTTTTAAACGATGCGTATTATTAAAATTTCGTTCCCTATTTTCTCTTTGCATCCGATTCCATTAACCGCAAAAGACGCGTGCAGTAGAATAACGCACTGTAAAAAATTGCCCCGGGAGCGATTTTTTACTGCAACAACGGACGTCTTTTGAACTGGGCTCTTTTTTGATGGGGTGTCAAAGTCAAAATTTTAAAAATCTGACTTCAGATTCGTATTCTACGTTGAATTTCCGTGCGAAAAAATACCAAATATGACATATATGCATTTTCAATTGTTGATTTTAATAAATTGAATGTAGCAAAATTAACAGCAATTGTGTTTGACATAACCAAAACGGGGCCCATCCCGGCCTAGCTGAAACTGAAACTCAGGAAATACCTGTCTACACACACCAGACAGAAGGCGTCAGCCAAGTCTGTTGCATGCACATAGGCCTAGGCCTACCTTGCACTGGTCTCAGATTAGATACATGTATTAGTATCAGTAAATTTATAGAAGCGTGCAGGCAGAGCAGTTTTGATAGTTTATAATTATATAGTCTACTTTCGGATTTTTTAAAAATCTTGAGAAACGATGAAGTTTTCTCATAAAACCTATGAAAAACTTATGTATTTTTCTTTGTCCAGTTCCAACTCTCTCACAAGATGATAGAACGCGCCATATTCTTTTCTTTTATTCAAAATAGGATGAATCCAAAATCTATGTTTCCTCTTTGCCACCCGAAGTCGCTTTGCATATGCAGCTATTAAGATTTCCTGAAAATTCGCTTCTTCCACTGCTGCGCTAAGCAAAAGTAACTTGAATTGGTTAGACATTTTGTTCATTTAGACCTGTTTGTCTTCAGCGCGCGCTACGATCAATAATAAGCCCACTCCCAACGAAATCATGATATCATTCCCGCGAAAAAGTCGTGCAGTTAAAGCACGCAACCCATGGAAACAGATTTGCAGTACAGTAAGCGGTACCGGTTTTTACTGCACTGCTTACTGTACAGTAATTCACTGCACCATGGACTCCTCCCTTAAGGGTGTCAGACATTCCGCTATCCCTCGCCAACGCGACTATAGCAGAAGCTGGTTTAATAAAGAAAGGAGCAAAACTCTGATCTCAGTTGTTTTCTACCATACTGAGTAGGCCTTCTCTAGAGCCAGGGATATAGGGCTTTATAATGAAATCCGTTTCCAGCCGCAGATTGCAAGCGCCAGCCAGGATTCGAGCCCTTTACCACCAGCTTGTCAGTTCAACTTAACTATCATACCCCGATAAGATTATTTGGATCGCTTCTATATTTACAGTATATCTGAATCCCAAATGAAGTTCTCTTCCTGAGATGCCTTTCTCAGATGCTAAATTATAATTTAATAATCAAGTTTCCTTATTATTATAAGGGTGCCAAACAGCTCAAAGGCCCGTAGGTCAGATCGCCATGTAGGAACTCTAAAATTTCAGAGTGTATTTGTTGGGGGTTGTAATAGTTTCTGTACTAATAGAGGTCTCAAGATTTTTTTTTGCCTAAACATTCTTGTCTGCAATTAAATGAGTAAAATTTCATGCTTCTTCAAAATTTTGATAGCACATAAGTTTTGCCAATGTGGAGTCGATATCGGTAAACCTCCGACATCATTGCATTCTGTGAAAAGGGCTGAATAGACAGATTTGTATTATATGTCACAAAATCATCACGTGAAAGGGTTTTTGAAAGATATCTGTAAGGTGTCAGATGTTAAGTTGCTAAAATACATACAGCCATCAAATTAGTAACGACAGTTTCATTTTCAACTAGTTTTTTAATTTTTTTTTTGATATTTATACACATATATTTATTATTAAAAAGCAGACCAAGCTGATGGTCTGCATAGTCAATTCCGTGGACAATCCGAATACATATGTTTTGTCTAATTCATAACGTTGCTGTAGATGAGGTTTTTTTAGTTTCGTAAGTAAGAAGTAGTGTGCCTGTTTCGTTTCAACCCTGCATCATGCTATTTACAGTCACACACGCCTCCTTTTTACCAGTTGTCCTCCAAATGTGGTGTTTTTGCTTTTGTGTTTGGAGATGGGAATAGGTAAGATGGAGGTTTTCCCTACACATCTAACCTTTGCCACAATCGGTTCATTAGTTTCCCAAGTTTCTCAATGGGTCTGCAGTATTCTTCCAAGCCAGGATAGGGCTACAGAGATTGGACCCCAACCCCATCATCAACCTACTCAGTCAGGATCAAACTCAGGGTTTTTTTTTTTGGTTTGTTTTTTTTTATTTTTATTTTTAGGCAAAAGTTTTCTTTACTTGGACTGGGTTGCCTAGACTTTGCCCCTCAGTGTTTTTGCGACTCTACATAAAGCCGGTTTAAACTAGCCTCAAGGAACATTTTAGATGTATCATGGCGGCAATAGTAGAAGAGAACCACTGGAAAGTTTTTGATGCGGTTCTTGATTTAAAAAAGCCTATCTTGAGGTTTTTTTTTTTAACGCTGTTGAGCTCACCTCTCTCATCTTGCGAGACTTAACCGGTGTCATCTGTTTTTCTAATCGCGCCCTAGAAAAAGTCCCGCTTGATTCCCAGAAGATTAAGAAACTATTTTCCACAAACTATTTTCCGATCGTCCTCTTTAAAAAAATCTATATGCCCATGTGAACTTTTCTTTCTCGACTCATGCCTTTTTGTGCACCTTTGCCCAGGTATTAACTTTTTTTTCAGAGCCAGCGATAAACGGTCTGCACGTTACGTTCTTACGACTCCGGCAACTTCCTCGTCTTCCTCTTTAAGAATCTGAGAGCAAATTTTTGCTTCCGATTTGTCACCTCAGTGTGGCCCCATTTCTCTGGCAAAAATTGCTTGATCACTGCGTGGGTGTGGGCACAACTACTTTTCCTGAAGACTTTATTGGCTGTATTCTTTTTTTTCCTTTTCTGGAGTTGTCATTTCTTTGACCAACATTTCTGGTGGTTCGAGTTTTCAGTTGTACAGTCACAAAATCGCTTTAAGCACTTGGTATCAGTGGTGGTAACTTGTTTTTTTTTTTGTCTTCTGAGCATCTTCCTTCGATGTAGCTTCTATGGTTGTGGCTGTTCGGTCAGTTTCTGTGATAATTTCTATGGCAGTACCTGCACCAACTGCATCCGTTACACTTGTATTAGTCTCAGCGCTTCTGGTAGTAATATTTTACATGCGAACTGTAGAAGAGAGTTTATACGATCAGTTTTATTAGTGGTGGATATCTTTTTCACCCCTATTCTTTCATGAAAATTATCACAATGTGGTTTTAAATTAGCCAGTTGGATATCGAGTCCAGATCACGTGTTAGAAGCTTTTACTTTCATTCCACAGACTGTGGCCATCTCCGTCCAAGAGCTTGTAGATTGGCGTCTGATAAATCTGTGTGGGTATCACTGTAGCTTGGCGTCTGGCCACTGTGTGTCGGTATCACTGTAGCTTGGCTTCTGGCTACTGTGTATCGGTATCACTGTAGCTTGGCGTCTGGCCACTGTGTGTCGGTATCACTGTAGCTTGGCGTCTGGCCACTGTGTGTCGGTATCACTGTAGCTTGGCGTCTGGCCACTGTGTGTCGGTATCACTGTAGCTTGGCGTCTGGCCACTGTGTGTCGGTATCATATAAAGCATCATTTCTTGACTCAAAACCGTCGGAAGATTCTTACTCTAAACCAATTTTACTTTTATTGTCATCATGAATATGCAAGTTGCTGTCCATCTTCTAAATCCTGGTTCTCATTTCTCCTTTGATGCGAAGCTGATCCACATTCACCTTTGACATATCCTGGAAAATAAAACTCACAATGAAAGAAAACAGGCCTCATCTTATCATCATTGTCGACTGCAAAAGAAAGTGCTATAAAGACTTGGAATTAAAATACGACTAAGGCGGTCAGTGACAAGTCAAATCCGTGGGCTATCTCTTTCTTCGTGTCTCGGTCTGTCTGACAGTCTATTCATCTCTTTATTGGAGTCTCGGTTTGTCTGACCATCTATTTATCTCTTTCTTCGTGTCTCGGTCTGTCTGACACTCTATTCATCTCTTTATTGGAGTCTCGGTTTGTCTGACAGTCTATTTATCTCTTTATTGGAGTCTCGGTTTGTCTGACCATCTATTTATCTCTTTCTTCGTGTCTCGGTCTGTCTGACAGTCTATTCATCTCTTTATTGGAGTCTCGGTTTGTCTGACCATCTATTTATCTCTTTCTTCGTGTCTCGGTCTGTCTGACACTCTATTCATCTCTTTATTGGAGTCTCGGTTTGTCTGACAGTCTATTTATCTCTTTATTGGAGTCTCGGTTTGTCTGACCATCTATTTATCTCTTTCTTCGTGTCTCGGTCTGTCTGACACTCTATTCATCTCTTTATTGGAGTCTCTGTCTGTCTGACAGTCTATTTATCTCTTTATTGGAGTCTCGGTCTGTCTGACAGTCTATTCATCTCTTTATTGGAGTCTCGGTTTGTCTGACCATCTATTTATCTCTTTCTTCGTGTCTCGGTCTGTCTGACACTCTATTCATCTCTTTATTGGAGTCTCGGTCTGTCTGACCATCTATTTATCTCTACTTTTTGGGTCTCGGTTTATCTGACCAACTATTTATCTGTTTATTGAATCTCTGTCTCTCTGGCCATCTATCTATCTCTTTATTCGTGTCTCAGTCTGTCAGACAATCTATTTATCTCTATATTGGAGTCTCGGTTTGTCTAACCATCTATTTATCTCTTTATTCGAGTCTCGGTCTGTCTGACAACATATTTATTTATGACTTTGTGTCGCGGCCCGTCTGACCATCTATTTATCTCTTTATTCGTCTCGGTCTGTCTGACCTTCTATTTATCTCTTTATTTGAGTCTCGGTCTGTTTGACCATCTATTTATACTCGTCTTTTGGTCTCCGTCTATCTCATCATCTATCTATATCTTTCTCTTAGTAGGTACCCCAAACGCTCGGCTTGCGGCGGTAGAAAATCTCGCCGACCATAGATCTATGCCTAAAACCGGATTCTTTACTTTGCAATATCTTTTGACATAATCGTTTGTTTGAATTGAAATAAAAACTATGGAAAAGATTTACATCTTATTGTCTTGTTAATGACTTGACTTAGGGCCTTCCGCGTCTCAGTCGTCCGACGGGGGCGCTTCGGCAGCTTTTCGGATTCTCGTCGACAGTTCTCTCCATTGCTGTCTGTTCTGGGCGATGCATCTTAGGTGTTCGAGGTCTTCCCTAGTTGTGAGTTGTAGTGTGTTTTCTTGTAGTCTTGATAGGTCTTTGTTGAGGACGACTGGTAGTGTTGTTAAAGGGCGGCCCCGAAACTTTTTTTCCGTGTGTGGCGAAATAGCTGTTCATTGATTTATTAGCAGGTATTTCAATATTTCTTCTAAGTATGTGCCCGAAAAGGCGCCACCTGTTCTCAAGTATATAAATAGAAAGGGGGTGTTCCTCGCACTTGTTGTAAAGAGATGAATTTGTGATTTTAACGGGGTATTTGATGTTGAGAACTTTCCTTAGCTGTTTACGATGAAATGCATTTAATTTTTCTTCTTCAGATTTTGTCAGTGCCCAGGTGCCGCAGTTGTAGACAAGTATTGATTTTACGAGCGACCTGTATAATTTCAGCTTGGTCTTTCTTTTAATCTTATCTCCTTTGATCCAGACATTTAGAAGCTTTGTCAGTGCTGCATTGGATAGTCGTTTCCTCCTCTCAACGTCTTCTTCGTCGCCTATGAGAGTTCCAACTTTTTTTGTATTTTTATACTCTGTTCCAGCTCTTGACAACGTCTCTCTGGCCATCTATCTTGTTAATGTGTTTTTATTAATACGTTTATGTTCTTAGAAACAAGTTATTTGTTGTTGTTTATCCCCATTATCTCACAACTTTCCCATTCCAGGCCGCCGACGGCCATGCTACCTGCTGTCAGACCCCATTCTTCTTCGTCTGATGCCTCGGCCGTGAATGCACGGATATTTATAGAATTGACATCATTGGAAAGGGTAGTAATTCAGGTTTAATTTGATACTACGCACTTCCTTGTAAATACAACAATGGTGACGCTATGGCGCGGGATGCGATTCCTGTTTTTGACTAAAAAAGCCATGTAACTGGTGAATAGGTTGGCGTGCGTTATGTCTAACTGAAGCTAAACAAGTGATCTTTTCTAAAGTCAAATTAAAACAGCCCTGTATCTTTTCACGACTGAAGTATTAAAGAAAATCTAACGAGACATTCCAAGAGAAACGAGCCCTTGTTTGTGCCAACAATAGAGGTCGGCAGCTGTGCCGAGGAAAGTGAATCGGCTCACGCCGATAGTGATAGAAATGGGTCAACTATTTTCAATTATTCGCGCACTGGAACCCTTTCTGATATTCTCAAAGGTAAGTTACTTTTTAATTCTTAATATTATGATAGTTGTATTATGTTGTGTTGGATAAATATTACCTTTCAATGATTTGCGGGGACTTAAAACATAGGGGGGACGGTCAGTTAGAGTAACAGCCAAAGTCATCGGTAAGGGCCATTACACTACGCAGGAGCCATGACGTCATTTTTAAAGGACGCCGATATCACTGCCCTACTAATACAATAGTTATAACAGGATATATTTGACCTTGCTTTTTATCAATATTATTGTTGAGTGTTCATGAAGCGAGGCATCTAGATCTAGTCCTGATCGACTGGCTTTAATTTGATATATAAATGCACACTGTACCTCTAATGGTTGATTTGTTATGAATTTCTATGGCTCGGTGTAAGGCAACTACCTTTCCACTTTTTTGTATGGACTTGGATCTTGTTTGTTAAGAAAACTTTGTTTGTTTACTTATTAACTAACTTGCAAAATAAGCTTCATTTGAAAGAGAATGAAACAAGCTTTAATTTGATATATAAATGAACACTGTACCTCTAATGGTTGATTTTTTATGGTTTTTTATTTCCTGAAAACTATGAAAATCTTGTTATCTCGTGCTTTTTTTTTTTTAAGGCCATTTTTAGCTGATGCACCAACTTTGCAGCCACATAAATTTCATTTTTTTTAATATTATAAGTCCCTGAAAAAAATTAGGCAGTGTCTCAGTGTCCTTCTTTTTCGGTGTAAAAATTCTCAATTAGTTAAGTTCATTATTTTCTTTTTGTTCGGTCGTCAAAAATGAAAGAAATACAGATTTTGTGTAGATTTTTGGACGAAATTGAAATTTTTCTTATTTTTGGCATGTCATATTTCCTTGAGTTTTACAGATTTTGCTCTGTAATAAATTATCCTTGGTGTGGGTGTAAAGGACTATGGAAATATACATTTACTTAAGGTTTTCACTTATAATTTTATATGTTATGGGTCTCTGAACCTGCCCAAAAATTTTCTGCGACGAAATATCGACCGGTTTCTGAGTTTAATAAAACTTTGAAATCCTATATCTTCTTCATTTGTTGATGGATTTTCAAAATTTTTTTTTTGTTGTGTTTGGTTTCCTGCAAAGTTTAAGAGAAAACAAACAAAACTAATGTCTGCATAAAAAAAAATTTTCACTTGTGGTACCTACTCTTAGTCATCTTTTGTCTGATCATTTATCTACCTCTGTCTCTTTGTTTCTAT
>JAWDGP010008098.1:10000-15396 GCA_033675545.1 Elysia crispata | reverse complement strand
TGTTGCTACTACTAATACTACTACTACTGCTACTACTACTACTACTAATACTACTACTACTGCTAATACTACTACTACTACTACTACTACTACTACTACTACTACTACTACTACTACTACTACTACTACTACTACTATTGCTACTATTACTACTTCCATAACTACAGCTATCATTTTCAGATCTCTTATTTCAAGGAATTTCAAGGAAGGGGGAATGTATGGTAAAGTTATACCATCTCGGTAACAGTTCAGTAACTCACAAAGATTATTCAGGAACAGAATTTAAAAATTATTTTATTTAGTTTTTTATTTGTTTTTGTTATCTTCTTGTGTATTACGAATTATGGGTCTAAGAGCCCTAAGGCTTATCCATTCTTGGAACCCTAAACTAAGCGATAACTTGACAGTTTATGAATTATATTCCCTTGCACTTTTACTACTGATTCACTATTTATGAATATATGTCGTGTGTATGTATGTATGTATGTATGTATGGTATGCATCTATATGTCTGTCTGTCTCTCTCTCGTAGGTCCAAAACAGATGAAACCAATGGCGCCGAGATGGACGAGGGCGATGGGAATGAAGATGCGCCGTATCAAATGTCCGTAGAGTACATTGAGGCCTCGATGAAGCAAATGATTGAAGAGGTCAAGAACAAGAGAGAAAATGACTTGGCTATCATAGAGGAGGTTAAAAAGGAAATCATGGCCCAGGTCATAATTCATCATTTTTTAAAAATCTTTAGCTCTGAATGTGCTTTGACCCTTGACCCTTTGTGTCTCGCCCAAAATTTTTTTAACCATTTCATGTTAATATCTGGCTTAATGACACATTGAGAGCCTTATAAAAGGTGTGTTACCCTCGATTTTCATATTTTTTACCAAAAGGGGGTTCAGTGCGACATGGTACTCAAAAGTACCGTCAGGATTTTCAGTACCGGTACTTAAAAGTACCAACACATATATTCAGTTAAAAAAGTCTATATGGACTTAAATTTTGTTTTCAAACAATTCAGCTCAAATTATCAGTCATGCAAAACATTAAAAATACACAAAAAAATAATATAAACACAATTTAAAATCTATTTAGTTTTATTAAAACTGTAGTAAGGAATGAAGAAGCAAATGCCATAATGTTATACTTTTTTTTTTCAGTCTCAGTTCAAATGCAGTTTACAAAGACTTGAATAGAACATAAAAGAGTAAAATGAATACTGTATTAACATTGTGATTGATGCAGTTATAACTTAACAATAACAACAACAAAATCCCACAAAATCTTGTCAATGTAATTTTGAGCTCAGGGGCATGTCTCTGTTATCAGGCAGTGTTGTAACTCTGAATGTGACTGACATGAAAAAAAAATGAATTGATAATATAATAAAAAAGACAAACAAAGCAAATTTTTCTGAACTAGAAATATATACATTGAAAAAAATTTAGAAAAATTTCATGCAAGACTGAGCGCACCACGGCATGTCCTATCTACTGTGCAATGCCGTGAAAGTCAAGGAAACAGTTCTTGTTCCCATTTGAACATAAAAAGACATCACAAATGTGACATTTACTGTGTGGCCTTGACTGAATACCTTTGCTGCTGCAAACCTCACAACTTCCTCTATCTTCTTTGTAGACGATGTAATGCAGCCCTACTTGTTCTAGTCTCACTGCATCGCTCACTGACTACGCGTTCTTTCGCCTCTTTTTTCCTGGTACAGGAGATGGGCATGGAGATGCCAATGGTCTTCCCATCCTTGGTGGCTTTGAGAGGGCAACCAAACTAAGTGCAACACTTCTCAGAAAATTGAGGAGTGACAGTTTCTCACTAGCAAGTTTGCTATGCACAATGAAGGCATTGACTAGTGTCCTATCAATTAGTCCGAAAAACATGCGGTGCCACCACTTCTTACTTTTTCTACTGACTCCATACAGACCACACAGCATGTCAGCTTTGTCGACCCCTCCCATAAAAACATTGTAGTCAAAAATGGCTTGTGGACACTGGATTTCTGCCCTGGTGCCATCTTTCTGTGTTCTGTTGACAACTGTGCTCTTTGTGGAGTGGTTGGATGCCACATGCACGCATTTCACATCCATCCATTTGAAAAACGTAATGTCGTCATTACTGACTCGGAAGTCAAAGTCGCCTCTGTTCAAATCTTTATCATCTGTGAGACCAGCTGGTAGGCCCTTTCTGTTGGATCGAATGGTGCCGCACGACCAGGTCTCATTTCTGCGCAGATGGGCAAGAATTGGGAGCGATGTAAAATAGTTGTCGAAAAACACCTTTTGGCCTTTCCCTAAAATGTCTTCACACAAATTTAGGACCACAGATTCTCCAAGTCCAAATCCCTCTCTTCCAGTTCCTGTTCCCTTTCCTTGGTACACTTCAAACCTGCTCATGTACCCATCACTGTCAGCTCGCACCCACATTTTGAAGCCTCGCTTGATTGGTTTCATGGGGCAATACTGCTTGAGACAGCTCCTTCCCTTGAATAAAATCATCTATACTCTGTTCCCGCTTGATGTCATAAAATTTAATGAAGTTATTGTTCAAGGAGTCAAGAAGGGGGCGCAATTTCCAAAAATTGTCATGAGCCGGGCGGTTTTGATCTGCGTCATCATTGACATGAAGATTGCTCAAAAATTGTTCAAATCTTGTTTTTGACATTGTTGAAGGCATTAGAGGGACTGCTAGATCTAGCTGATTCGACCAGTATAGCTTGTATGATGGCAGGGTATGGTAACCCATGACGATGTTCAAACCAGCAAAGCCCCTGAGATCAGGCAGTGTGCATACTGGAACAACTCTCTGTTTCTGATTAACGTATAGATTGGATTGAGTGAGTATGTTGTTCTCGATGTTCGAATCCCAGAACTTTAGGAAGAAGTCAATGGGACGATTGCAGGCTTCACTCTTGCTCCTTAGGTCCTGTTGGAAAAAAGATATATAAAAAAAAAACACAAATAAAGGTTAGCACCAATTCGAAATATAAATCACACACATAAAACTCTTTTGTGTAAGGCAAAAAAATGCAAAACACTAATCAAAATGCAAACGCTTGAGTTCATAAAAATTCTATTAAAATTTTACAAAAAACGTGTCCAACTTTATGTGTAAAAAAACTATTAGTATTTATAGAAAAATACCTTGAAACCATGCATACACAGAGAAAAATAAAATTATTGGCGTTTGTAAGTTTCCAGTTCATATACACAATTTCTAATTGTTCTATGAAGAGACAGTTACATTTGCAGGAATAGTTTGTCCAAGGATAATGTATCAAATGAGACTGCTATCTTTTCAAGCGGCTACCCATACTTTATATTATTACCGGTACCGGAAAACTTTTCTCAAACTTGAACCAAAAATATACGTTGACTGCAGAACATTATGACAATCATATAATACTCTAGCATTACCTTCAGGGTGCTGAAATTCTCCTGAGCAATCATCTTTTTCACGTTTCTTCCATTTTCGCACAAACTCTTCAGTCGCCTGTGTGTTGCTCCCATTTGTTTCCTCTGGACATTCTTGAATGCGATCCAGCGAATCCAGCTGTACACTGTGTTGGTAGTTAGGAGGAAAAGGAAAATATTGTACCACAAATTTTAAAATGTTTGGAAATTATGTGTTTCTATCTCTGACTTTCACATACAATATTAAGTTTATTTTTTTAAATATTTTTGTATTCAGTGAATAATTTCTAAATTTTTAAATATAATATTTTGCTTGTAAATTGCAATTTTACAAAGTATTCGGCTCTTTATTTTCCCATACCTCAATAGAAAAATAAAGCTATGAGCTACTCAGCAAAAGAATGGCATGCCTCATATTCTACATACTTTAGGAAAAAAGTTTGTTATCAGGATTCAAACCATACAGGCAAATCAAAATGATGCATAAACCAGTAACACCTCAATATAGATTCCCAAAGCTTATAAATAAATAATAAATTACTTTCTCATTGTAGGCTCTTCTTCATATGTAGCGTCCTCAGGGTCCGAATCTGGTTCTACATCAGACAAGTCAGAGGGAAGATTTTCCAAAAGTATTTGGGCTTCATCCACCTGGTAGAGTTGTGCAAAGCGACGCGTAGCCGTAGAACTCGAGCTTGCTCTATCCCCCATCTCAGCCATTGATACACAAACTAGAATGGATTGTTACGCTGGAAAAAAAAAATAATGCAAATGCTGGAATTATTATTTCTGTTACATTATAGGCTTATATCTAGATATAGTTTCTAGTCTGGACTCTAAAATAAGATCTAGAAAGCTAGAATCTAGATCTAGAGTTTAGAACTGGACGATCATGATGAGTAGATCTAGGCATATATATATATACAATCCAAAATCTAGATCTAGATCTAAATCTACAGATAACGTAGATCTGGATCTAGATGTCCAAAAAAATCAATAACTTTTACAAGTCAACATAAAAATAAGCTTTTATACACGATAATATGTAGAGAAACAACACATTCATACAGTGGTACTTCTAAGTACCGGGTGTTGGTGGGCCTGACGGTACTTTTGAGTACCGAGTAAAAAATTGTTGATTGGTGCAACTGTAGCTGTTCAGTTTAGATTTTTACCCATATAATAACAAGTTTCTAGCTTTATCCTTTGGAAAAAAAAGTTTGAGATCAGTATCTTAGAACTATGTATATGAAATGAACAAAAAAGTTTGCTTACCTCTTGAGCTTTAGAAACTCCAACACTATGTCAAAGATGGATGATCGAAAGGAAGACAGTTAGTCAAGGGAGTTCACTCTGTTTTTTATAAGCTCATAAATATGTCTGAAATAACTTGGACAAAGAACACAATTTATGAAGCTTAGTCTCCTAAGTAATGGGCGGTACTTAAAAGTACCGTCAAGACACAAAGGGTTAATTTTATCACACACCTAAACTTATGATCGAGTTACCGATAAAATTCATCTTTTGAAAAGAATGCACTATGTTTAATGAATGTTAAAATGTTACTCAGTGGTCTTGGCTACGCTGGAGATTAGTTCGGGAAATAAATGACATATGCATCCTTAATCCGTATATATATATAAAATAAAATTTAAAAAAGGTAGAATGTGCTTTTTCAGTTAATTAAAATATGATACCTGCATCATAATTAATATGATGCTCAAAGCTGCCTGTTGGATTTTTCAATACTGTTCTTTCTCATTTTAAGAATTGCGTACATGTCTAGGGTAACAAAATGTCAAAGCCTGGCTCTCATTTTTTTCTTGCTAAGCTTTACAACTTAGTCCTTGAAGAAATTAGTTATCTACAAACTCTTGTCGTCTTTTCCTAAATAAAATAATACATTAATTCTTCATTCATGAACTTAGTATAGGAGAAATGGAACTAGGCCTTCTTGATATCAACAGTAATGTA
>JAWDGP010008098.1:2500-7500 GCA_033675545.1 Elysia crispata | reverse complement strand
GTTCGTTATGTTAATCATTGACTGTTCTTATAAATTTTGAGATATGCTGTACTAACTATATGTAGGCCCTACTTTGATTGTTATGTTACTTCTAATTCTTTATGAATTTAGCATGGAAATATCTTTTAGCTCGATAACTTCTTCATATAAAATGAGCTTTCCATAAAGTTCCGATGGGCACTTAGCCTTTTGATTTTAAGCATGTGGTGAAGGAAGAAAAACCCTTCTTTTGAGATGTTCTAAAATGACCATTTTTCATATGATGTATTAGAAACTTGAGCACATTAGATAACTTCTTCATATAAAATGAGCTTTCCATAAAGTTCCGATGGGCACTTAGCCTTTTGATTTTAAGCATGTGGTGAAGAAAGAAAAACCCTTCTTTTGAGATGTTCTAAAATGACCATTTTTCATATGATGTATTAGAAACTTAGCACATTAGACACTATTGCTTTGTATAACGAAAGAATTATACAGTAGGAACGTATGATTTTTGCATAAAATACTAACATGAAAAATGTAAGGGAAAAATCAGAACAATAATTAATAATACGCTGATGATTTCTTTTCTTATTAGTTTAGCCAAAGCACAATAAGACCCAATTTGAAAAATCTGTTTCATGCCAGAAATTTATAATGTTTATAACTATTTTGTGGAAAGAAACGCACTCACACGGGGGTCTATATAGGGTATAAATCAGTTAAAAAAAAAAAAAAAAAACAACAAACAACAACAACAAAAACAACAACAATAGCAGCAACAGCGAAGAATCCCGAATCATAAACGCTTGATGTATGGCGTATTTATTGTATGCGGAACAAACAATAATTTTGTAATTGAAAAGTTATGCAATGATATGAATACAGAAAATACAGTATAATTCCATAACTAGCGTTATTATAATAAAATGCAACAAGTAATTCAAATAATTTGTCGAGAGCTGAGATCATGAAAGGAAAAAAAGGTCATTGTATAGAACATTCACATACCAACATGTGTCTAAAATTAGAATAGTTAACTAACTTTAAAGCTCAAATCTTTTAAATAATCCTTTTGGACAATCACTGTCAAGTTGGTTAAAGTAAGTGAGCAATTCTGAGTCCCCGCCAGGTAGTGCACATTTAGGCTTTAGTTTGCGTGAGTTCAAAACCTTCTAATAAGCGTTTTGAAAGATATCCAAAAAGATTAAAGCATTTCAGAATCAGATTATTTCACAAATTTAACATAATATTGTAAATTCAAGACATCCAACAAACCAGCAACTGAAAAAAAAAAAAAACAAAACAAAAGAAAACAAAAACTCGTGGCATTGAAAAGCGAAGAAGATTCTTTTGCAAGTTAAGCTCATTAAACATTTTCGTTCATTGCCACAATTATTGATATACTGCTGAAATGTATACCGCTTCATAACTCATGGTGAAGACAAATATTATTGCACTTTAACACAGCCATTATTATCGTGAATCAGATTGTAGACAGCAATGTTCAATGAAATACGGTTGGTATAAGCACATCTGCATAATGTGTGCTTTGCTTATGTTTTCCTCTTAAAATCTCAACATAGATTTATCTTCTTGTTTTTGTAAAATTAATGATCTGAGTGTAGATCTGAAACGAAAAAAAAAAAAAAAAAATGGTGACTAGCAATACAAGCTAAAAAGAAGAAGAAAAAGAAAATCCAGAGTCAGGACTCAGACAGAGAAACAAAGTTAAAATTACTCCGATCACTTGCAGTATCGATTATCACTTACGATTGTGCAAGTTTTTAGAAACAAAGGAAATGGATCAATTTTATAAAGCACAGAGACAGAAGAGGCTTTGTGTGTGACTGGTGGTGGGGGTGGAAGTGGGGGGAGATGGAGGGAAGTGGATATGCGAGTTGATCAGAAGAAAAAGGCTAGCATATAAAGGTTAAAAAAGAAAACACCAAAGGTTGAAGATAAAGTATTAATTAAATTCTATCTACCAAATTTGTAACTTTAAAAACACTTTTCTCTTTTTACATGTATCTACAAGTCTAGTTTATTTTTAACATTGTTATATGTGCTCTTCTGAAAATACAGGTTTGACATGTTTCCATCACTTAAATACCATGGTCGATGACCAGGAAGTCTTGTCTGCATCACACATTTAAAACTCTTGAACAAACATTGCGTTTCTAATAAGAACAGTAATATAAAAGCAACAAAAGTCACACACGCAACTTGCTATTATCCTTTTCCTTCATCTCTTCTTTATTAAAAATAAGGGACATGCTTTCTCTTTCACGCAGTGCTGGACTTGATTTTAATGAAAAACCGAATAAAATTTATTATGAATGATGATATTGTCAATCCTTGCAAACTTGGCAGAATAAACTGTCTAAGAATTCAAATTCACTTCTTGCTTTCTAAACTAAAGCAACAATAAAGCAGTCAGTATCTTTTCGAAATTCGCTCTGACAGAGCCTTCGTGGCGTGAGTTCGATAGCTGTGTGTGTTCTCCATATTCTCATGTTTGATCAAAGCTTTAGAACCATGCTGGGATTGCCAAGCCACGTTTGGGGCGGAATTAGTCTTTTTGAGAGCTGTCTTGTGGCGCATATCTTCGGATGTTAATCTACTCCACACATCCCTCACTGCATGCTTCTGTCGATTCATTGGAAGGCACAGTTCTAATTCCCGTGAAGCAACCAGAGAAGCTGCTCCTATCATGCTCTCACCGTGGTACTCCTGTGCTTCAGATTGGCCCCATCTCATCGCTCGTCTCGCGTCCTGAGAGACATGAGCGGCTGGGACTCTGTTCTTTGGCAGAGCCACAGGTTCTTCATTTGATCTGTGCCTGGCCTGGCTCACTTTCTGCTTCCACAGACGGTCAAACTCGGCCAGGGAGATGCTGTTCATTCCAGCACATTGTAACATCTTTCTGTAAATGGCTCGCTCTCTTTGGGTCAAGCCTGCAGGCATTTGCACTTGCCTGGACGAAGAAGTATCCAGTTGGGACATGAAGTCCTCTATCTCGTTTTTCTTTGTGAGGAGTTTTTTCGGATTCGTGTAAGCACGCAGCAAGAAAAGGGAATATTTGAAAAAAAAAAAGTAGAGCGACAGATAAATTAAAATAACAACGAATATAATCATATATAATAGCTGTATTACTACCACTACTACTAAAAGTTTCAGAGAGCCAAACATAGCGCATTGATGGACTGCTTGTATGGAAGAGAATTAAAACTAATGTTCTGTATCCCTCTTCTGCAAGACCGACAGAGCTCAGAGAAGACAATTGCAACTCAAGGCAAGTTTGAACAAAGAGAGATTAAAACGGTTTTAAGAAATGCATCTGAAGTTTTCAAGGGGAAACAAATGTAACTAAAATAGAGGGAAATATGTTAACCTGGTTTTCATGTCAAGATCTAAGCTCTGAAATTTTTCTGCCAATAGTTTATCTTGAGATTGATTTCTTGTGCGTGCACTGTCCATTGCCCTCGAGTCCTGCACGCATGGTAGTCCGAATATTGGATCCATTTCCGACAACTAGTTTGCATTCCCGAGTTCCTCTGTTGAGAACAGATAAGAAATATGACAATTCAAGTTTTGGAAGGTGGGAAAAATTGGACAAAAAATATTAAAATGATAACTATGAAGGCAGATATTCCTATAGGCCATTACTGTTTGCCTCAAATAAATGCATAAATGATCATCATTCAAAAAAAAATTCTTCGTTGTTTCGGATTTAAAACAAACACATCACGCAATAACAATGTTATGGCTGCAAGATCTAATTTCTAGATTATTTTATTGTTAGGTGAAAAAAGCTGGCTTTGAGAAATGTGAGTGAAATGATGATAATGATAATAATAATGGTAAAATTGTTGCTCTGTTCATAAAATCCCCATTTTAATTCATATTGTTGTTATTAGTTTTCTACTACTTCTACAAAAATAACAACAAAAACAACAACATTAACAACAACAACAACAACAACAACAACAACAACAACAACAACAACAACAACAACAACTACTACTACTACTACTACTACTACTATTACTACTACTACTACTACTACTACTACTACTACTACTACTACTACTACTACTACTACTACTACTACTACTACTACTACTACTACTACTACTACTACTACTACCACTACTATCATTATTACAAACACTAAAAAACTATCAATAGAATGAAAGAGACATCCATCGAGTCTTTTGTGTTTCCGCATTTGACCATATCGCACCGCCACAAATTTGGCGGATTTCTGTAACCACGCTCTATTCAGCAAGCATTCATTATTATTTCTATTCAGTTAGGCTGCCCCTGAGCTGTCAGGGGAATCAAGTGGGGTTCTAACTTCCTTAAAGATCAAAACGGTTTTATTTCGTTCTCATAAAAGATCTTTTGGGGTTCTTTCGTTGATCTTTTATTTTGGAAGAAGGAAGGGAGTATTATTGGAAAAAAAGTGTCCTCCTAAGGAAGCCGTGGTCCTAATAGATGCTGTTTCAAGAAAATAATTACTCAATCTTTTTCATAAAAGTAACCCTATCTTTTTTATAACATAAAAAAAACCACTTTGGACAATTTTAATGTACAATTACATCATAAGAGTTGTAAGAGCCAAATTCTTACATGCTTTTATTTTAGAGTATTACCTTAAGTAACGAAACGAAAATAAACAAAAATACAGCAAGCAACTATGGTACACATTTTATTTCATGACGTCTATACCAGTGGGTCAAAATACAAGAGCGACAAAATAAAAGGTAAATCATTTTTAAAGCATGTAAAAGCAGGACGAAACTGTTTTGAACGAATCATCAATTTTCTACTAACAAAGAATGAAATAGTATGAGTATAGAGAAACATTCTAGGAACTATTGAAATATATTTTATAGCGGATGACAGACTTTTTTATCTCAGCTTCATTATCAATACTTTTTTCCTGCCATATATCGTTTTGGGGCGCATCAGGAAAGGAAGGTAGAACGTCATTGAAAATACAGTATAAATTACAC
>JAWDGP010008097.1:0-11531 GCA_033675545.1 Elysia crispata | reverse complement strand
GTACTCCTGATTCAGTTACGTATTACTGACATCTTTTGATAATCACATCGAAAAGCAGTGGACTGAGGTACTATGAGCTCAAACCCTCACTCTTGTGTAGTGCGAGACTCTTTGACAATATACACACACATCAATGTAGTGTTTATAATAGTGCATGCTAGTGGGATACTCATTGTTGCTGATACAGTTTCTAGCTATGTTTATTGACGAGTGTCCATGTTGTAAATTCATATTGACTCCACAAGAGCTTTTTATATGTGTGATGAGAGCCAGCAGTTTTTAGTCAATAAGCTCAACACAGGTTATTTCTTGCCTACAGAACAGTTCTTTGTAAACGTGGTTTTGAAATGATTAAAGGATAAACATTGAATGCAATTATTGCAAAGAAAACAAAATAACATTTGACACTTATTCTGACCCTGAAAAGTGGCACAAATGATCATAGCGCACGTGTTGTTAAGAAGAGGCGGCCTCTTTAAGTCGCCAGTCAACCGCCAGCCGCTTTCAGTAATCTGATCAGGTCATGAAGTAAACTGCTGGGTGAACAGGGATTCACGATTTTGAGCTGGGGTGTTTAAGATGCATTATTTTTTTGTGTTTAAACAAGCATATAATCCCACTGGCTGCGGAAAGCATATAATGTAAAGGTACCATATTCCTTTAGTATTGGGAAAAATAATGGAAGTTTTTTTTCTTAAACTGAAAGAAATGCAGAGCATTTATGATGCCCAGGAATTTGGTAGTAGCTGCATTTCATCACAGGGATGACAGTATTTAAGGACGCCAAATGAAGCTTTTGGAACAATATTTTATGATGAAATTTCGAAAGTGATTCATTGATATGTTGAATAATGCACCTACCGAAGCCCAACTGCGAAGAGTTCTTAGTTCTTCAGCTATTTTGATTTAAGTTTCCGATCACGACCTTTTTACACAGTTACCCGGTTAAGATTCTCTATTCTTTGTCTCCTAAGTTTACCATTTATCTTTATTCTGAGTGGTATCGCCGCTCTTCATTTATTGGTTCTAGATCTTGTAACATCATTCTCTCGAGACGGATTTAATAAATATCAATAGCAATCTATCAGAGAAAAATGATGAATCCGTGTGGCCACTTAAAGAAAATAGACTTAGTTTTGCAACTTGATAATAAATTTAGACTACGATTTAGGACAAGGTCTAATACTAGATCTAGATCTCGAGTAATATGATTGACAATGATAAGCCAACAATTTAAAATTGTTTCAATATCATGTGGAAACATTTATTTTGTTGATCTAGGAAGGCCTTAAGTTTTTACGACAGTAGATCCAGTAGACTTTCCAAAATATATAAACTCACCATGAGAAAATCATGTCTCCTAAGTCACTAGAATACACAAAATGTTTGTTTTTTGACAGGATATATTTTCGAAAAATCATAAAAAAATCACATTACAATGCTTTGAGGTTGAAAGTTTTGCCGTGAATTCATATTTAATTGATTTATGCTATTAAATGGGTTTGGAGTAAAAATATTATTCGGTTTAGGAAATTCATTCTGAAACCAGCACATTGTCATAATTGTTACTCGAGCATTTTTCATTCCGACGTGGACGTTTTGATATAATCAAAAATAATCTTATTTGTGTATGGTGAAAGTTATTGCATTGTGTTGGTCAAAACTCGGGCTTTAAAATGAATCTAAGTAAAAAAATTTTTGAAAAAGTAATAGCAGAGTTATTACAATCTAAAAATTGGAGGAAATTGTGAATCTCTAGAATCACAAGTGATGCAAAGTCACGCTTGCCGGCGCTGTGCTGGCACAACAAAGTTTATCGCCTCTTAAGTTTGCTGAGCTAGGCCTGGCAGGTGATTTATTACCGACCCGCCCACTGCTGACAGATACCTGGGTTATGCCTGGCCGAAAACTAAAGGGCCGTTTCCAGTGGTTTTTAAACAGCAGTGAGCACAAGACAAGCAATGCAAAGAATAGTAAGCAATCATTTTCTTTAGAAAACATCAAGACCCTTGTGTAACTCCTAACTTTTACTAAGGAAATAAAGTCCAAAAAGAAAGATTGTCAAGATAAAATGAGACAGCTACCTGTTGTAGAATGACACATTCATAAGCAACTCAGTTCTTGATTAAAAAAAAAACCAAACAAACTTAGTCTAATTCCCATACAGCAATCGGTGTGTTAAAAATTCTGTTGAAATAGTCAAATTCACCTATGTTTCACTTATCCTAACTCATAATAATGCATCACACTACTGTAAGTGTCTATAAAAGTGATAATTACTATAATAATGCCCGGCTGGATTTTTCTTTTACCCAAAATTGGGTCTACGTTCCTGTTGGTAATAGATCAACAACTTACGGAATCTGTGCATAACTTTCGCCATCCAGGTCACCCCCTCACGGCAAGGCGTGCACTGTGGACAAAAAATCGCAACAGGGAAAAGAGGTGATAATGAACGCTGCACATTATTTGTTTTTATTAGTTTCAGCATTATTCAAACATTTTATGTTTCTTGACACACAGGCGTTACACAATTCTTTTGTTTCTGTGGTTATTCTCAGCCGTTTCACAATTGTTATGTTTCTTCGGTTATTCTCATAAATTTCATTTCTAGCTTGTGAGTAACATTCAAGATGAGATTGATCTTTGAAGAACAAGAGTATTGTCTTATTTTTTTTTCTTCGTGCAACACAATTTTAAGTTCAAAGCAAATACCGTATTCCCTCCATTAGTAGCGCCATCTCTAATAAACGCACCCCACCCCCTTTCCCATCCAAGCAACACTTAAAAAACACCACTTTCGAGAACAAAAGATTCTTATTAAACTCAAACTCAAAACATTTATTAAGCGATAGATCTGATGATAACAACAGACAACACATGTAAACAATGAATGACTATGATACTGCAGTTGTCATCTCAAATTGGGGATGTCAAAGGCGTCTGAGGTTAATGTCCTGGACTATTGCAGTCCTCGTAGTCATCGGATGGAATGACACCCTACCATGGCACTCTAAAACTAACTAGAGAGGGGAGGGAGGGCGGCGACGGCAGAAACGGCGGCACTTTGTCTTTGAAGAAAGTCATCCAAAACATTCCATTAGACGCACCCCCCCTCTTCATTTTCACGCGCCCGGCGCTACTATTGGAGCGAATACGGTAGTTCAACAACATATGAAACATCTTAAAAAAGAAAGCCATAAAAAACAAACAAAATGTAATGTTTGTCACATTTTAATGTGTCCTAAAGAATAAGAAACACACACCCAAAAAAAAACAAAACTGTTTTATCAAAGAAAAATAGTAAAGATATTATTCATGATATTTTTAAAAAACTCAATCTTAGATGTGCAAAACTTAAATTCAAGCTGTCTAATGAAATTTGACCGTGATCAAAAGTTAGGACTAGCTGAGCCCATACTCACCTGTCCACAGCTTTCATGCTTGTAGAAGTCAATCAGACGAGCAATGCATCTGACAATGTCGGCAGACTTATTCATCACAATAACAGCAGCTGTGCCGAGACCTGTCTGGGTTCTGATCAGGTCGTCGAAGTCCATGAGCACATCATCACACACCCTGAAACACAATTGTACAGTAATATCAATATTATACACTCATGTGACCATCATCATACACCCTAAAACAAGATTGTACATTTACATCAATATTATGCACACATGTGAACATCATGGCATACCCTGAAACACAATAGTACAGAAACATCAATATTATGCACACATGTGAACATCATGGCATACCCTGAAACACAATAGTACAGAAACATCAATATTATGCACACATGTGAACATCATGGCATACCCTGAAACACAATAGTACAGAAACATCAATATTATGCACACATGTGAACATCATGGCACACCCTGAAACACAATAGTACAGAAACATCAATATTATGCACACATGTGAACATCATGGCACACCGTAAAACACAATAGTACAGAAACATCAATATTATGCACACATGTGAACATCATGGCATACCTTGAAACACAATAGTACAGTAACATCAATATTATGCACACATGTGAACATCATGGCATACCCTGAAACACAATAGTACAGAAACATCAATATTATGCACACATGGGAACATCATGGCACACCCTAAAACACAATAGTACAGAAACATCAATATTATGCACACATGTGAACATCATGGCACACCCTAAAACACAATAGTACAGAAACATCAATATTATGCACACATGTGAACACCATGGCACATCCTGAAACACAATAGTACAGAAACATCAATATCATGCCCGTGTGAACACCAACTGTCCTGTAAGACAAATATATCATGATACACAGCATTGTTTTAATACTTGGTTTTGCCTCAGTACTAGACTCTGGTTTAAAAAAAAAAAAAAAACGGCTAGAGTTTCTGTAAGGAATTTATTTATTTTCCATTATCAAATAAAAGGTTTCCAAAACATGCTAAGACAGACCTGCCATTCATTCCGATTTTTTAATGAAATTTGGTCCTTTTCTGTTTTTCCGAATATTTAGAAAAAATTCAGATTTTTTACAAACTTAACTTTCGTCCTCAAGATTAAAAAAAATTTCAATTTCTTTTTTTCTACAAGATCGACAGACTGACAGACAGTCTGTACGAAACAATAAATGTGGATGATAGAGTTAATACCGATATCGTTTTTTTTTAATATATTATCAAATGCAATATCGACATTGGTACTAATATTTTGGTTGTAACCATTCATATTATTGATTCTGCGGAGTTTACTTATCGCTTATTCGTGTGCATTTTACCATCTCTCCATCTTCACATCCCGACACGCCATTATTTATAGTAATGTCTACTGCAGAAGGTCTCTTTTTTCATATAAATCTTGTCAGTTATCAGAATCGATTGAGAAATACTAAATCTAAATAGAGGTAGAGTAAATCAAGATGACATGACACGAAACTATAATTTTAATTATAGGTCTGTGAAATGTAAAGAGTAACCTTAAACCAGATCTAGATCTAAATCTAGATTTAGATCTTGTAATAAGATTTCTCGTTTGGAGCCATTATCCCGATGCAAGCTTTTCAATCTGCACAAAATCTGAGATTTTGATAATTTTATCTTATCTAGATCTAGGTTACATCTAAATCACACTAAGCGAGTCTCACCGTCACAATGTAATTTTTGCAGTTAAATTGACCTGTTTCTCAGTGAAGGGATTGAACAATAGAGTGGATTACGCTCTTTAGATTATTTATTTAAAGTAAAAAAATACAAATTTCCAGCAAGTTATCAATTTGTTCCTCATGAAATATTTAGTTCAGTTTTCAACACCTGGATCTAACAAAATTCGTAAGATCGTCAATATAGTCCAAGGCCAATAGTCATGTACAAAATATCTAGAATCAGATCTGTCATTCTTTATATTTTTAACTTTCTGTAAGGAGTACTCCTGTTCATGTAAATATAAATTTTTTTAAGTCGTGTTGAACACTAACTGGCCTCTCTGCTCTTTTTGAATTTATCAAATGCTGCATAATGTTAATGCCATCCAATTTGAGCCTCTTAAAAGTATTGTAAAGCATAAAGTACTTGATTTAAACTGAAAGAGGTATGGTTTAGTTTGAACTTTCCACATTCAGCATGGAAGAATTACAAACTAAGAAACCTTGTTTTTATCAGATTTCAGACACAGCTATAATAACGAATGCATTCAGTAACGACTACGTTATTTGTATTGTAATGTCTGCTGCGTAGATGTTAAAGGCAAAATGAAGCTATCATTCAGATTTTTTTGGGGCCGATTCAGATTTTTTGACAGAATCATTCAGATTTTCTTTTCCTAAAAAGTGGCAGGTCTGCTAAGCACAACTAAGATGCTAAAGGAGAAAGTAAGGAGGAAAAGAATTCCAATTTATTGATTATAATGATGTCACTCCTCAGCAAGCTATAACCATTTTACTTGATCAGTAGTCTAGTCTGTCGAACCTTAATTCAATCTCATTTATGCCAGAAGGAAACGGTGTTAACAGATTAAGAAAGCTCAAAACAGAACTCACTCCTTGGGTATAAGAGGTGTAGGCAGATTAAAGAAAGCTCAGAACAGAACTCACTCCTTGGGTAAAAGAGGTGTAGGCAGATTAAAGAAAGCTCAGAACAGAACTCACTCCTTGGGTATAAGAGGTGTTGATGAGCCACCAGGGATCACTGCCAACAGGTTGTCCCATCCTCCGATGACGCCACCTGCGTGTCGTTCGATCAGATCCCTCAGAGGAATCGACATTTCCTCCTCAACTGTAGTTGGGTTGTTCACATGGCCCGAGATGTTGAACAACTGCAAATTTGACAGACCAAAAAATAAGTTAAGATGTAGGAAGCATGTTTTGTTTTAGTAATACTGCTGCTTCCTTACATAATTATATAAGAATATGGTTGTATGAAGAGTGTCAAATTTTTCACACTTCAAATATTGAATTTAATGGAATCTATTCAGTCTCATTTTCTTCAATTGTGACTTAGTTTACATATTTTAAGAATAATATGTGTAGCAAATGAGAGATTTTGCATCAGACGACTACTTGGGAATTTGCCATTTTCCTCAAGGAGGCTTGCTATCCTCGGTATGTTTTTACTTTTACCTCTTAACCAATATGAGAGGTAGAAATTCGAGCAGTATAAAAAGCAGAAATTTTAGTCTTCTTTAGGAGCATTGCATTTACCCAAAAATTTCTCTGCTGCAAAACGTTTCATTGAGTGGCTTCCCTACACATATTTAGTCTCCTATCACTTACATGTGAAACAATAAACTGAATAATTTCTCTGAAATTTCTTCAAATAAAATCGAACATAAAGCTTTAACGATTTTCAGGGCTGCCAATGTACGGCAATTATCCTTGATTTATGGGTACCATATAGATCAGCTACTAGAATGCCAGGCCGGCAGTACAGAGGTCCAGGTTTCGAATCCTGGATTAAGACGATGCAGTAATGGGGTTAGATCTCACATGAATAGCCCCAATCCAAAATTTGACTTGAGCATTATCATAAAAGCCTTTATGATTGTATGTACATTACACTTAGTCCTTGCCTCTGAGGTCTAGAATAAGCAATTATAAGCACCAGTTGTGACCTTAAATGGCGAATTGCATGAGAATTGCATCAGAACCAATCAACCATCCATCCAATCTCCCTCATACGAAACAAAAAGAGATATCTCATAGTTAAGGCTCAAATTCCATCTGAGGTTGAAAATCAAACTGCCACTATTTTTCCGCACAATCAAGTTTTTCTGTGGGATTTCACTGAAGTTCTTACAAACGTTATTTTTCTTTGCCAAAAATTTTGTGAGGCCCATGCACAAAAAGCTCTATCCTCTACAAATTAAATTATGTATTATTCACCTTAGTTCCCCTGTTTCTATCTCTTCCAAAACTGGCAAACCACTCGCCTCCCCTGCGGCATATATCTGGAGCAACAGCAACGGTCTCCACGTTTGAGACGGTGGTGGGACAGCCGAATACACCAACATCAGCTGGGAAGGGCGGCTTGAGACGAGGCTTGCCCTGCTTGCCCTCCAGAGACTCAATCAGAGCCTGGGGATTTCGATTTGAAGAAGTATGACAATTAAAGGTTTTGCTTCCAAATTTTCGTGTTATTTTTTTTTTTTAATTTTAATTTTTTCAAATCGAAATATACCTGTGCTGTAGCACCTTTACTTGATACTTAGTTTGAGTGTTGATTAAAATAACAGCATTAGAGTAGTTCTAACAAAAAGTCAATTTTGATGAATTCCATACTTAGTGACTTTTATCTACAAAAATGAAAGTCTTTTGCTGCCTTGCCCATCACCTTTTCAGTTCTTTTCAACAGTTTATTTGAATTGATCAATAATTGCTTAAAGCATCAAAGTCAAGATTGAGCTGATTTACAAACTCACAGTCTCCTCGCCACAGATGTATGCTCCAGCACCTCGATGCACGAAAACATCAAAGTCATACCCAGAGTTGCAGGCATTTTTCCCAATGAGACCAGCATTATATGCCTACCAAAAGAAAGATGGTATATGAATATTGAAGATACCCAGTAATAGAAAGTATAATGTACAAAAATAGTAAGCCCCTACATGTCTGATCACTGCTCATTCACTCTACGGTATCTAGATATTGTATTTCTAAATATTTTAATAAAGTTCAACAGATAAGCAGTGTTAGCCAATAAAATACTCCACTTTCAAAATTATATCCTTGTTTCAATCAATGTACAACTTACTGTACTTAAACATCCCAGAGTAAGTTAAGCAAAACGGAGATTCCAAAACCTTTCAAATTGTGAAGCATGTGAAGTTTACAGAATTTATTTATAACCTAAAATGCTGTTATCACCTTGGGGAAAAAAATCACTTTGCAGCCCTATGTCTCAGAGGAAATTCATTGGACTAGACCGTGTTATGAAACTAAAAAAAGCTAATGCTCTTAAGCACGAAAAATATACTCAAAGACAATTTTGTTTTTTCTTATATACATTGGTCCACATCTATATATAGCAAAAAGGTTTAGAAATTTTAGGAAACTGCAATAAAAAAAACTTTGCCAAAGAGACAATACATAAGATGCAAAAAAGGAATTGTTCTCACTGAAATTCAAAATAATAATTTTCTAATAAAACTTGACATGGCACAATAAATAAAAAAAAAAAAACTATCTGGAGAATTTTCAACTTCCCCAAAACTTAGAACACTTAGGTACAAATTCCAGATTTTAACTTTTAATTGATAAAAAATGATAGACATCAAAGAATAATCTTACAGTGTTTTACAGAGGAGTATAAAAGGGGCAACAAAATATGAGAAATGCTTACTTCATTGATAGCAATTTGCAGGTTGGATGCCTCATTGTAGAACTCTCCTCGGATGTAGATGTATGCTAGAAATGACAAAAACATTTGTGGTTACACAAAAAAAATGAAGAAAGTGTTCAAAAAAATAAAAAAAGTTCCTTTGAAAGAGTATCAAGCACAAAAAAATTACAATTCAACGGGTCTTTCACTGTTTTAGTCCTGGGCAAAAGTGAACGTAACTTCCTTGTCTTGTCCAAAAAAAAAAACAACAAATTTCTCTTTTAGTACTAATAACTATAGTTAGATCGGTTTCTAATACTACCTGTGTTTAAAATGCATGGGCAAAGAAAAGATAACTGCCATCTCCAAACTGAGATATCTTATTCTCACCAATGTGAAAATATATGGTCATTAAATGTACATAAAACATGGGTAAAAACCATTAGGCAGGGTGTCCAGCAATATCTCAACCTAAAATTTCCTACCTTCTCCAAAAATTTCCTACCTAGGTTTTGAAAGAAAATCCAAAGTCGGTTTCCACTGCCCGAGGATAATCGACAGAGAATTTGCATGGACATGTTTAATAATAGAAATGATGATTTTAACAGAGCACCTATGCAATTTAACAGTTTTAAAGCAGGAAATAAATATAAGTTACCACACCTGCCAATCTCAAATCAGCCTTAGAGTAATGCCAACCTTCCCTTAGAGTAATTTTTGACACCCCCCCCCCCCCCCCCCCTTTCCCCCTCCCTTGCCCTTGAAATAAAACAAAATGTGATTGTACACAGAGCCAGGATTTTTTTTTCTTATTGATTAAGTTATTTTATTTTTCTGTGCTCAGACTAAGATGTTGAATAACCTGTAACTCTTCTACAGCTGGGTTACCCAAATGTTATTGCTTTCTGTGTCTTACTGGCTCGAATGAGGCACCATAAAGGTTTACTCATCAGAGTATACATAAAGGCTTATATTCTAGCTTACATATTGAGCACTGTCCTCCTTATATTTATCTTTTCGAGGCATTAGAGCTGAATATGATCAATATCGATTAGGTCTTAAACTTCTCACTAGGCTCCAGCTGGTCGCGTATATAAAAAAAAATAGGCAAAAGATAACTATCTAACATTTAGATCTAGATTTATAATTATTTGCTTTGGAGTTTAAATCACCCACAATATTCATAGTCTCGTGTCATGTCATGCCAGGCTTTGATCATAAAATCTAGATCTACAATTACCCTAGATCTAGATCTAGC
This sequence comes from Elysia crispata, assembly GCA_033675545.1. Lineage (NCBI taxonomy): Eukaryota > Metazoa > Mollusca > Gastropoda > Plakobranchidae > Elysia > Elysia crispata. The sequence continues at coordinate 1,446 of JAWDGP010008097.1, read as the reverse complement.
TCCAGTTAGGATATCATTGATCTCAAAATATGTAGGCCCTGGGGCAACTCGACTAGATTTAAAATATATCTCGACTCCCCGGGGCCTCCCCCCTCTCTCCCCCTCTCCCAGTAAAAAGCCGTATTAGGTTTTATCTGATGGAGATAAGAATGTTCCTTCGTTAAAAACAACAGCTAAGTCTGGGTGTGAAGATGGAGAGAACAAAACTTTTCAGACGAAAGTACGTGAAAGTAAAAAATTCGACGGCACCGATAACTTGGATGGTACGACTGCAATACAAATCTCGATATTCGATTTAAAAAGTTAATAAGACATACACAATATCAATATATTATATCGTCCAGCTTTATACTTTTGCACAGGTCGATAGTAGATACTGAATGACGGAAAAATAATGTACTCGCCGTAGAATAAAATTTTCACTATTTTTTTTAAAGTAAAAATTTATTTTAAATAGGCTCAACCTTACAGGATCACATGAATGTTCAAAATATACTAAATTCCGTTCACTAATGGAAAATTCTCTTCTATTTATATATTTATAACTAATACCTACAAAATTCAAGATTTAGTTAAAAATAGGCTTAACTAGACCGAGATTAGTATTATGAACAGTTTTCTAGGGTTAATTTAAATTTAGATCTAGATCTAAATCTCAAAGTAGGCCCAAGTAATTATGGATTCTAGAATCACATCTTTAAAAGACCTGGAAAAGCGCTATTTATCCTGAAGATATTAAGCTAGATATATTCCACATGGAATTCTGTTGGTTGAATGAGATCAGGATGAAATGACAGTACATTGTCTCGAAAATTCATGTGCAATTTACGTAGACATGCCCGACTCATGAACTATCAATGGGAAATATGAGATTGAGAAGCTTGATCTAACTCCCGGCAAATAATTCTTTATTCGCTTCTAATCTATGGTATCTGTTACGTTGTTCGTTCACTATAGGCGGAAAGCGCTCCAGTTGCCACACGAAGTAAAGCACAAAAAAAAAGGCAACGTTGAACGGTGCAACACATTAGAAGCGGCACAAAGAGTGCTCCGCTATTGAACACCGCTCGCTCAACTAAACGCCGGACAATCGCATTTAATATAATATCGATAACTAATTTAAACTTGAATACCGTAAAAAGTGAAATATTGGAAAAAAAATAAGTTTTCGATAATACTGTATGAAAACCACAAGGCAAAACGATCAGAACTAAGAGGGCTAAATCGAAACTGTGACGTAAAGCCCTAAAGGTCAAGCCCGCTTGCCGTAATTTTGACGGAATCGCCCGTTGGCATAATAAATTACGGCGAAACTGTATTGTTGGCAGGTCTGACTATTATTTGTTTTTCCTCCATTTTTCCGACCTCGATGGTCGGTTTTCTACCATTTCCGACTCTTCCGACCTGACAATCGAATTTCCAACTTTTATCCGACTTTTCCGACTT
>JAWDGP010008096.1:0-52304 GCA_033675545.1 Elysia crispata | reverse complement strand
GGGTCTCTTGCCCTAAAACTGAGACTTTCTCTTTGCTTCCCCATTTGTTTCCATCTTGCTTTTTCATTATTTTCCTCCTCTCTCTCTCTCTCTCTCTCTCTCTCTCTCTCTCTCTCTCTCTCTCTCTGTCTCTCTCTGTCTCTTATTCTTTCATCACCGCCCTTTCTATTCATATTTTCATTTTACTTTTAACCTGCCTCTTCCTGTGCCTCATTCTGTACCTTTTTATTTACTGTCCTTTCCCCACCTTCTCTATATTCTTATGCTTTTATATCTCAGTACCCGTTTCTCTCTTCCCCTATAACTATGACAACCTCTTTCCTTCACTCCTATTTCAACCTTACCAAATTTTTTCTTCCCCTCCCTTTCTTTTTTCCCTTTATCTCTTTCTCTCTCTCTCTTTCAACTATATCTCTCTTTTAAGCTGATTTCTTCCTATGCCTTTCCATTTCCTGTCCTTTCCCTACCTCCTCTCTGTTTTTTTTGTTTTTTTTTGCTTTTATATCCCAGTACCTGTTTACATCTTCCCTTATAATTGTGACTACCTCTTTCTTTTCTCTTCTTTTTCCATCTTCTATTTCATTATTCTACTCCCCTTTCTTTATCTCTGTCTCTGTCTCTCTCTCTCTCTGTCTGTCTGTCTGTCTGTCTGTCTGTCTCTCTCTCTCTCTCTCTCTCTCTCTCTCTCTCTCTCTCTCTCTCTCTCTCTCTCTCTCTCTCTCTCTCTCTCTCTCTCTCTCTCTCTCTCTCTCTGACTGACTCCATATCTGCCTATCTCCCCTTTTTTAAATATCCCCTCTATGTGTAACTGTCCCTCTCTCTGTCTCTGTCTCTTTTGCTCTCATCACCATCCTTTCTATTTTTTTTTCATTTTACTTTGAAACTGATCTATATGAAAAAGTTCCAGAATTGTTTGATAGTGATATGCTGCTTTGCAAGGCTTTTTACCTAGAGTCTATCTGAGCAAGTCTCTGAACTCACAATCCACAAAATCAACAGAGTCTATCTGTGTACACGAAATGGTCAGGCTAGGTGTGAGATTTATCCTCCCTTTTAATAAATTGAAACAATGAAGGCAAGTGTGAAAAAACAGAGCCATTGTCAAAAAAATGTAGCGAGGTTTCAAATCTAGTTGAAGAAACAAACTTCATACCGGTATTCTTCTAGTCTTTATTCATATGTTCATGATTTGACATCTGGTGAAAACTGAGCGCATCAATTTACTGCTCAAGGCTGGGTTTTTATAACTAACACAGAACAAAAAAAAATGTGAACAATCTGCTGTAATTTTTTTTTACCAGAAGAAAATTTTAAGATGCAATTTAAGGGGATATGGTACATTTTTAAAAAAAAAATCCAGTAAAAGGGTTTAATAAGCAACTTAGACAAATTCCTAGATAATTTTACATGCCATATTTAAGATAGTCAAAGAAGGACAACTTACGTGGTAATGTCATAAGGTGTGAAGATTTCTACAATTTGAATCTGTGTCTTCAGTTAAATACCAAACGTACCTGAAAACGGAATTTTAGGAATTATGTCCAAATAAGAGCGTTTTAGTGAAATTCAGAGAAATAACTATGCCAGCAGCGCTAGGCATCCAGGGGCAATTTATCTCCTTTCGCTGAGCATGAAGTCAGTGAAGTGTTTCATGCCTATATGAGGATGATTAAAGAACTTTGGTTAAATCCTACAGCTTGAAGAAGACTCGGAGTAGCTGGTCTATTCTTCCAAAGGAACGACTTGTAGATAGACAGACAAACACACAGAAAACAAACATACAGATAAAAAAAATGCTTTCATATTACCTGGCTGGGGTGTGTGTAACAAAACAAAATAATGATAAAAAGAAACAAAAACATACTAATTATATACTATCGGTCTTGACATGGGTAGAGATAAATAAGACCTTTTCAAGAGAGAAATCAGCTTCATTTCGAGATATATAGTTTGAAGATAAGTTGAAATAATTAATAAGAGTGCTCAACTGTGGGAGCATTTCATCTTGTATATAATATATGAGTCATACACTAATAACGAGTACAAACATACAAACAAAAGATCAACTGGAAATAACAGTACCACAATTGATAGTAGGTTCCTGATAACTGGCATTTTTATTGTAATTTTTTAATAAACTGCTGGACTGAATACAAAGTGAGAAGACAGCATTGGAGAGAATGTAGTCTGATTCTGCTGAAATCTTCAGTGCTGCTCGTTACTGCAGCGTGCTCAATTACAGCTTTGTTTATGTAGGACGTTCTCATTTTGATGAGAGCATTCTCTTAATTTCACTTCCCTGAACAGAACGCTTACGAACAACTTTTTCTATGTGCTCCTCCTTAGGCAAGTGTTGCGCAATGAGGTGCAAAACTTTGATGAGACCAGAGGGATTGGCAGTCTCTTGACATGGATAGAGATAATTAATAAGACCTTTTCAAGAGAGAAATCAGCTTCATTGCATTATATATATATATATATATATATATATATTTGAATCATACACTAATAACGAGTACAAATATATAAACAAAATATCAACTGGAAATAACAGTACCAGAATTGAAAGTAGGTTCCGGATAACTGGCATCTTTATTACATATCTGGATCATTTTGTGCGTATGAATTACCTTTTCTTTTTTGCTTATCTTTTAATAGTACGGGTGCACGTTTTAGTTCTTAAAAGATTTGTGTCTTCGGCTGCCCTCCAGTTCTGGAATGGGTCTGGGTAAAATTAGGACTGCTGCATGATCTTTATATTTTATAATGACATTGGTACTTATGAAAAATCAATAAGAAATTTTTTTTTTTAATGATAAAAACCCCATAAACCACCTTCAGTTTGTAAAGATGTTCTGACCCGATCCTAATTCTTCATTATGACTTGTGATTTGTATGCTTTGTTTTGTTTCTGTAAGCCCGTGGTGGGTTTCTGAAATCATCACTGTAACACTAGACCACAGGCAGCAACTGCTGAAATTTTATAAAACTAACCTAAAGACACAATAGGGCCTTAATCAGTAGAATGAGATTTAATAGAAAAGAAGTTGATTTTTGGAAACTAAGCCTTAGTCATTGTACTCATCTACAATTTTTTGACTATTTCTACTTCATTCTCTCTCTCTCTCTCTCTCTCTCTCTCTCTCTCTCTCTCTCTCTCTCTCTCTCTCTCTCTCTCTCTCTCTCGCTGCTTGTCTGACTGACTCCATGTCTGCCGATATCCCCTTTATTTTAATATCCCTTTTCTGTGTAACTGTTCCTGTCTCTTTTTCTCTCCTCACCATCCTTTCTATTCATATTTTCATTTTACTTTCAAGCTGCTTCTTCCTGTGCCTTTCCATTTGCTGTCCTTTCCCTACCTCCTCTCTGTTTTTTTTTTCCATTTATTATTATATCTCAATACCTGTTTATCTCTTCCTGTATCACTAAGACTGCCTCTTTCTTTCCCTTTCTATTTCCATCATGACATTTCAATATTCCCCTCTCCTTTCTCTCTGTCTGTCGCTCTCTCTCTCTCTCTCTCTCTCTCTCTCTCTCTCTCTCTCTCTCTCTCTCTCTCTCTCTCTCTCTCTGCTTGTCTAAAGGAGCAAACATAGGAAATGATCGATCGCGATGGAAAAGCCAAGCTTAGGGACTGGCGCTTTAAATTCTACTACGAAATCACATGTGGCGCACATAAAGAATGCTCGTACCTCCAAGCTTAAGCTTGAAGCCAACCTTTTCCGGCGGCTTTGTTTTCGAAGAATTGAAATTTAATTCTTGTTCTGGCTCCCGGCGCCTGGTCGAGGTCAATGACCAGTGTGCACTAGGCCACGCGGTGCTCGGAGGGCCCAGCTGACAAAGTGACAGTCTAGATCTGTTCATCTCCTCTTCAAAAGAAGTATTGGCAAATGAATAACTGTGTGTACAAGACCATTAGTTTCAGCTAATAAAAAAGGAGGCTTATCATTACAGATGGACAGTAAAGAAAAAAACTAAGCGAGGATATGAGGATCCAAAGAGTTTTATTTATCTTTTAATTTCGAACTCGTTCCTTCGTTCCTCTCTCTCTTTCTCTTTCTTTCTGTTTTCTTCTTCTTCTTCTTCTTCTCCTCTCTCTCTCTCTCTCTCTCTCTCTCTCTCTCTCTCTCTCTCTCTCTCTCTCTCTCTCTCTGTGCCTGTCGCCATTAAGATTTTGTATTCATACTATTTTACAGAAACGCCTTCTACCTTTTTTGGATAGTTTTTCTGCTCGTAGTGTTTTCGCAGTTCTCATGTTTTCTAAATCTCTTAGATGTCAAATCGGCATCCTCTTTACATCCTTCATTCTCTCATACTCGTCTGCTTCGGTATATTTCCAGAGAGTACTCTCTGTCTGTCTGCCTCTCTCTCTCTCTCTCTCTCTCTCTCTCTCTCTCTTTTACACTTTGTTAATAACATTTAATTAATGTTAGACAAAGATGATAGCGAAAAGGGAGAAATTAAGATTGAGAGAGAGAGAGAGAGAGAGAGAGAGAGAGAGAGAGAGAGAAATGTAATTAGATAATGATTTACAAGCTAATAGAGACACGTAAGCAGATACAAAAATGAGAGATACAATATCAAAAAAGGTTAAAATGAAACAACAGGACATAAAAATATAAACATACTTCCATACATACCAACATTATGCGCACATGAAACAAGAAACAAAATAGAGAAATAGTCAGAGAGAGAGAGAGAGAGAGAGAGAGAGAGAGAGAGAGAGAGAGAGAGAGAGAGAGAGAGAGAGAGAGAGAGAGAAGGCCATTATGTTTCTGTTGGCATGTTCCTTTTTTCTTTTATCCCAAATCGTCCTTCTTTATACTTCTGATATAAGTTGTCAACATCCATATTTGAAATTTGAAATTAGATCTTGGTCTTCACTTGTCTGTTGTGTGTTCCTTACAATCTTATCGCTGTCTCAACACTGACTGGTTCAAAATTCACTACGCACCGATCTGCAGGAATAGGCCGAGAGACGGAACAGGTTCATCCCTCCTTCTCTCACTCCAATCATCCTCGTATCTTTGTCACTCTGTCTATCACAGTGACAAATACGCAAAGTAACGACCTTCACCGCGTCAAGTCTCGGTCACATTGGACCCTCAGATGTCTCCGCCGGCAACAATCTCTTTGATATTGAATCAGAGTGTGATTCTCTGTTGTTTTTTAAACTTATTATAGTTTTAAAATTGAAGGTCATCGTCAAGAGCTAAACTTTTTCAAAATCTTATATGCACCTCTTTAAAAATCATTCGCAGTCTCTCTCTCTCTCTCTCTCTCTCTCTCTCTCTCTCTCTCTCTCTCTCTCTCTCTCTCTCTCTCTCTCTGCCTCTCTCTCTCTCTCTTTTTTTTTCTTCCCCCGCCCTCCTCATTGCAAATAAAAAAGTGATATATCTTTAGATTCAGAGAAGAGGTGAAGCAATATGTCCGATTTATTATAATAAAATAAATTTCTTTTTCATGGCAAATCTATCGGCATATACCAGCTTATTTGAAGAATGCATGTTAAGTTAGTTAAGTGTTGTTCGAAATTTCATTTACACCGATCACAAATAAGTGATGGACAAAATTCTGTTCGAAGAAAGGAGGGGTAAGGTGGTGTTGGGAATAGAGAGAAAGAGAAAGACAGGGAAAAAATGAGAGAAAGAGGTGAGACAGAGAGAGAAAGAAAGAGGAGAGACAGAGAGACACAGAAAGAGGGAGAGACTCACTAAAAGGGAACATTTACTCAAAATTACCGTTGAGTACAATCCCCTTTCACTTTAGTTAGATGTACTCTGCTTAAGAAATTCACATGTAAAGTACCTTTTATAAAATTTCTTCATTATCAATTGCATTCATTAAAAAATAAATATCTTGTGAATCAAACTTTAAAAACGGTCGCTCACGCGGAGACAGTGCTAAATTTGATACGCGAAATCCGAATCTGAGGTTCATTTTTAGTAAAAATGATCTCAAATTGGATTTTATAAAAATATTTTAATCCTTGCCTGGAAAAAAATTCAAAAGGAACCGCCGACTGCACATGGCACCATGAAGCTTCCGCTTTTCCCAAATCTTTCTTTTCGTGCACTCTCTCTCTCTCTCTCTCTCTCTCTCTCTCTCTCTCTCTCTCTCTCTCTCTCTCTCTCTCTCTCTCTCTCTCTCTCCGTCGGGCGCTGCAGAAAAGATGCACAAGCCTGCCTTGACTTTTCCAAAACGCTCAGACATTTGCTATGTTCGTTCACTAACTCAATCTGCGAAACATGGCGGGGTCGGAAATGAAACTTCGGTTAACTTTAAAAGACTTGATCGCACATTTTTGAAAGTTACAATTTTGAAATCAGCGCCCTTGAAGTAGCAACGTCACCGCATACAAAGCTCAATTTATTGCTTGATTGATAAAAAGTTATTTTTTAAGCATACATGCATAGGTTCACACTTTTATTCGAAAAACACCCGCAAAACAATAACGTTCTTGCAGGGCTCTAAATGAATTATTTTATCTCAGCCGCTAGACTATAAGCCTAGTCTTAACCCGTATTCCCTGGAGTCACTAGAATACTAATCTAATTTTAAGAAAAAATTAATTTCTTCAATTATTTTACTTTCATATTTCAATTTGAAATGGCTTCGTGGTCGAAAGCAAAACTTCTCGAATTTATGGAAAGATCGCAAGAGTTTATGAAAAGTTAAAAAAAAACCCTATAATAACGGCATCTTCTAATTATTGATTTTGCCAAACTTTTAAGCGCTTGCTTCTGAAGCGGATAAGATAAAACTTTCAAAAAGATAAATAACTTGGGCCGCTCACTCCGATGATGATGGGAAGGGATAAAGATGATGAGGTGGGTGGTGGTAATAATAATGAAGATGATGATGATGATGGGAAGGGATAATAATGATGAGGTGGGTAGTGGTAATAATAATGATGATGATGATGATCGGAAGGGATAATAATGATGAGGTGGATGATGATAATAATGGTGGTGATGATGGGAAGGAATAATGATGATGAAGTGGATGGTGATAATAATGGTGATGGTTATGATGATGATGGGAAGGAATCATGATGATGAAGTGGGTGGTTGTAATAATTATGATAGGCAGGGATAAAGATGATGAGGTGGGGGGTGGTAATAATAATGATGATGATGATGATGATTATGATGGTGGTGGTGGTGGTGGTGGTGGGAGTTATGATGATGTAATGACTCTTCTGCTCATGGTGGTTGTGGTAGCGAAGGTAGCGCATCGGTGGAAGTGCCGGAGGCATATGCATTGTTAGTGCGGTGATGGTGATGATGATGGGATTGCTGGAGTGCGAATGATACCAAAGATGTTGACGATGGAGTGGGAGGAGGGTGGCTAGCTGTGATGTGGCAACGGAAAAAAATTATTGCTTTGAAAAAAAAAAAAAAAGAAAAAAAAAAAGAAATCTAATAAAGTTCTAGTCGGGCGGCAAGACCTTTCGCCAAGCCTCAATTTGCGGAGTGTTGGCCACAGCCGGCGATCTCGAACTCAAGTCATGGAAAACTCGGCGAAATGTCGCCTCAGATCTTGAAGGTGAACTCGTGATGTATGGATGGTACTGTCATGACTTCACAGGTAGGCAGACCGAGGGGAAGGGGGGAGTGGCGGCACAGTTTGCACCTGCAGGATTACACAGACTTTCTTATCTGTCACCGCTTTCTCTCTCTCTCTCTCTCTCTCTCTCTCTCTCTCTCTCTCTCTCTCTCTCTCTCACACACACACACACACACACACACACAGGCCTGACGCATCATAACAAGATTGCGCTTACTAGCCTTGGCTGTCTTCTTTTGTTTGATTTTTTCTTTTTCGTTTTTCTCATAATTATGTACATGTCTACTTCTTATTTAAGAAACATTGCACACAATAAAAATTCACTTTAAATCCACCCATCGTAGTTGATACATTATCAGGAAAAAAAAAACTTTATTGTATGTTAAAAAAATGTAACCTTTATCTCTCTCTCTCTCTCTCTCTCTCTCTCTCTCTCTCTCTCTCTCTCTCTCTCTCTCTCTCTCTCTCTCTCTCTCTCTCTCTCTCTCTCTCTCATCGTTCAGATTGATAACTGTGCGCACCACCGAGATTCGGTGAGATTTCAGTGCGACGCTACCCGGCGGTGCGGTATGAACGCAGGAAATGACGTGTAGATAATTCTATGATTTTGGTGCACGGTATCGGTCGGGCGCGGTCGCTAGGGTGTGCAAGTGTTTGGGTGTGAACGGAGGTCTGTTCGGGCGCATTGCAATACACTTTCACAGCTACGTCAGAACACTTTTTGAAAAGTCTATCCCATAGTCCTTGGTCCATCCATAACCTGAAAAGTGGACTTGCTGACTCGGATGCTTTTTGTTATATATCCTTATCATCACCACCAACTTTATTATTATTATTATTATTATTATTATTATTATTATTATTATTATTATTATTATTATTATTATTATTATTATTATTATTATTATTATTATTATTAGCTAGATCAAAAAATTAAAAATCAATCATGTTATGTACAGCCTTGCAATCGTAGATTCGGCACCGAGCTGTGGACTTGTTCAATCGCTTTTGTTTCATTTCAACAGGAAAGAATTAACTTCTGTATGTCAAGAGAAAGGCACGAGCACATAACACAAGCATTTGATGTGCAGTTTGGCTGATTTTGACGTGACAAAACTTAGTTGGGATCTGCATGCTATGCAGCAAAGTAGAAAAAAATAACTCGTTGAAAATTAAAAAAAAAAAACAACTGAGCGACAAGTCCATTGACAATTTATTAAAAATTGGGATAAATATATCTTTAAGTGCAACACCTCTAATGACAGCGCATGCAAAGTGTAAACGGTTTCAGCCCACTACTCCTGGTTCAGATTTAGATCTAGAGGAGGCAGACCACTGGCTTAATTCTAAGTAAGATTTATAAGAACTAGAGTTTTAGGTAGAAGCTATGTACTCTTTGAGTGGCAAGGCGACGGGTCCCGAAGCATCTATAAATCGATAGTTCTAATCTCAACGATTCAAGCATTTTTCGGTCATTTTCACTTATAGCCTTATCCAAACTACTGCTGAGCACTACCTAAAATTCTAGCTCTTGTCATTCCTACTTTTTGTTCAGGCAGCACTCTGGTTAGAAAACAAATGTTCGCAAACTTTAAAGAGAGGAGGTACAAGAGAATGGACGAAGTGAGATAGCTGACTGGCCGATGGCTCTAATGTGTGTATGTATGAGTGTACATTGTGGGAATGTGTTAACTGTTATAATTATGAGACATGGGCCGTAAGCGACAATACTACAGCTGTATCAGCTACTGGAGGCAGAGGGGATATTTCGAGTCACATTGGAAAGAGAAACGAAATATTGTACAAAAGGAAGGAGAGAGAAAGAAAAAGATGGAGAAAGAGACAGAGACAGAGAGAGAGACAGAGAGACAAGAGAAAGAGATGGAGAGAGAGACAGAGAGAAAGAGAAAGAGATGGAGAGAGAAAGAGACGGAGAGAGAGAGAGAGACAAAGAGAGACAGAGAGAGAGAGAGAGATAAAACGTTTTTCTTCTTGTACACGGTGGCGATCACCAATATATCTCCTGATGAGCAAATACAGCTGGTCAAGGGGTACTGATCAGCACAGTTTGGGAACCATAGGTGAGCCAATACAGCTAGTCAAGGGGTACCGATCAGCATAGTTTGAGAACAGTAGGTGAGCCAATACAGCTAGTCAAGGGGTACCGATCAGCATAGTTTGAGAACCGTAGGTGAGCCAATACAGCTAGTCAAGGGGTACCGATCAGCACAGTTTGAGAACCGTAGGTGAGCCAATACAGCTAGTCAAGGGGTACCGATCAGCACAGTTTGAGAACCGTAGGTGAGCCAATACAGCTAGTCAAGGGGTACCGATCAGCACAGTTTGAGAACCGTAGGTGAGCCAATACAGCTAGTCAAGGGGTACCGATCAGCATAGTTTGAGAAAATTAGGTGAGCCAATACAGCTAATCAAGGGGTACCGATCAGCATAGTTTAGAACCGTAGGTGAGCCAATACAGCTAGTCAAGAGGTACCGATCAGCACAGTTTGAGAACCGTAGGTGAGCCAATACAGCTAGTCGAGGTTTTTAGACGCCTGTCTCGCTCGATTCGATTAGATCTCAAAATAACTATTTTAAAAACTGCGTGTTAACTAACAAGTTTAGCTTCTGATATGATGTATTTCATGTATTTCAGTCGGGAAAGCATTTAAAACCTACGCGTCAATCGAAATCTAAGCATTATTAGCCCAATTCTTCACACCTCCCAACCATCAGCACCTTCTCTTATCCATGTTGAAAACTGTCTTGTGCCACTTGCACAATCACCATCCTCTGCCCCTCCTGATGGTGTTTTGCAGCCGGAATCACCCTGGCGAGGGAGAGCCCAGTAATCGCTCTCGGAAACAACAGAGACGTGAGGGCAAAGTCTTCTAAAAGGCTAAAAGCCTCTATCCGTGGGGAATCCTACACAACAGTGCGAGGAAAGGAAAGGCCAGCCAGGGCTATCAAAACGAAAAAAAACTGCGACAGATGTAAATTCAAAATCATGCTCTCGCATGTTTAGCGATGGTGATCTCAAAAATTTGTCCAACTGCTATTGGGGTTTATCCCAACCAGGCAAGGACAGCTTCGTTGCACGTTGCACGAGAATGATTAATTCTGAGGTTTCGCAGGAAAGGCTCACGGGCCCTAAGCTAGAATAAGACGTAATATATTTAGACTGACCGATATCATTTCACCAGCAGCAGCAGATTTCACTGGTCTAAACAGCTGACCAGACTGACCAGGCCTAACGCTCGCTTGCGGCTTCCGATGTGAACACGCAGGCCGATTTGCACACGTGACCAGGGAAACTACGTGTTTATTACGTTATGACTCATGCTTACGGTACGTAATTCAGTCTTCGAAACATGGCTTCTCGATTTTCCTCCCTCATCTATTACAAACATTCTCTATTTTTCAGTACCTGTTTATCTCTTCCCGTTTACTATGACTGCCTCTTTCCTTCCCTTTCTATTTCGATCTTGCCATTGTCGTATTCCAATCCTTTCTCTCCTTCTCTCCTCTCTCCCTCTCTCTCTCTCTCTCTCTCTCTCTCTCTCTCTCTCTCTCTCTCTCTCTCTCTCTCTCTCTCTCTCAAAATATATGAAACTTTCCAGGACATGGGATAACTTTAGATGGGAATATGAGGGATAATTTTCAATCAAGATTCCTTACACCATACCGTGCATGTAAAAGGGAAGAGACAAGTGATCAATTCTGTATATTTTTGTTGTCTTTTACTGATTTATCCAACTTTTTGTGCGTGAATATGCAATGCAAGATAAACAGGCTCTCCTGCAAAGTGTTGAGAAAGCACAATGATTTAAAAAGTTGAAAATCAACTGAATAATATTTTTTATGTAAGTGTAAGATGCATGGTGGAGAAGCATTTTCCCCCCACAGTCTCTTTCATAACATTTAACAAAAACACATTTTCTTTATGTTTGTACAGCTCATATGTCTCCTCGCAGTTAATACAATTTGAAGCAAATTTTTCCCCTTTATGCATTCTAGAGAATCTGTAACTTTAGAAATTTTAAGACAAACTAAATTAAACTACTACTTTTTGTTTTCACTTCTTTGCTCATGATCAGTCTACCCGAGTTGAATAACTGCTTAAAGTGTGGGTCTACATTGCAAGGGAAGCTACTGGTGATAATGTTTTTGTTAACATAACTTCTGTGTTAGCTTCCCTTGCCACACAATATTAAGAGGTTGTCATACAGAGAGTCTCTCTCTCTCTCTCACACACACACACACACACACACACACTCCTTCACTTTCTTAGCTCCGGTGGCTCTACGTTAAGCTCACTTGCCTTGCATGGCCTGAGAGAACTTTAACTTTAGGGTTTGAGATCCAAATCTTGGAATATCAATAATTAATTTGCTAAGCGCACTATACTCTTACAGTATGATTGCATTTTTCAAGAAATCATTGTCTAGTTGTTTCTTTTCTTTTCTATTATTGTTGAGTTAGAATTAAAATTTCTGTTATCTTATATCTCTGTGTCTGTTCGGGAAACACCGTCTGGCTTTCTTGCAGGCTTCCATGGAACCATTGAGCCGAAGTAGCAATGCGCCTTCTCAGAGAGTGTGTGTGTGTTGGTGTGTGTGTGATTATTCCCCCACCATTGTTTAAATTCGCGGAATGAAATGTGTCGACCGGCCATGAAAGTTTCTTTTTGTCACAAAAAACTTCAAACTACTCGACAAACACCGCTCTGTCTGTTGTCTGTTGTCAATGACTGCTTGTCTTATTAGAGAATGTCCCACTCTTGTCTTATTAGAGAATGTCCCACTCTTGTCTTATTAGAGACTGTCCCACTCTTGTCTTATTAGAGACTGTCCCACTCTTGTCTTATTAGAGACTGTCCCACTCTTGTCTTATTAGAGACTGTCCCACTCTTGTCTTATTAGAGACTGTCCCACTCTTGTCTTATTAGAGACTGTCCCACTCTTGTCTTATTAGAGACTGTCCCACTCTTGTCTTATTAGAGACTGTCCCACTCTTGTCTTATTAGAGACTGTCCCACTCTTGTCTTATTAGAGACTGTCCCACTCTTGTCTTATTAGAGACTGTCCCACTCTTGTCTTATTAGAGACTGTCCCACTCTTGTCTTATTAGAGACTGTCCCACTCTTGTCTTATTAGAGACTGTCCCACTCTTGTCTTATTAGAGACTGTCCCACTCTTGTCTTATTAGAGACTGTCCCACTCTTGTCTTATTAGAGACTGTCCCACTCTTGTCTTATTAGAGACTGTCCCACTCTTGTCTTATTAGAGACTGTCCCACTCTTGTCTTATTAGAGACTGACCCAATCTTTGTCTTATTAGAGAATGTCCCACTCTTGTCTTATTAGAGACTGTCCCACTCTTGTCTTATTAGAGACTGTCCCACTTCTTGTCTTATTAGAGACTGTCCCACTCTTGTCTTATTAGAGACTGTCCCACTCTTGTCTTATTAGAGACTGTCCCACTCTTGTCTTATTAGAGACTGTCCCACTCTTGTCTTATTAGAGACTGTCCCACTCTTGTCTTATTAGAGACTGTCCCACTCTTGTCTTATTAGAGACTGTCCCACTCTTGTCTTATTAGAGACTGTCCCACTCTTGTCTTATTAGAGACTGTCCCACTCTTGTCTTATTAGAGACTGTCCCACTCTTGTCTTATTAGAGACTGTCCCACTCTTGTCTTATTAGAGACTGTCCCACTCTTGTCTTATTAGAGACTGTCCCACTCTTGTCTTATTAGAGACTGTCCCACTCTTGTCTTATTAGAGACTGTCCCACTCTTGTCTTATTAGAGACTGTCCCACTCTTGTCTTATTAGAGACTGTCCCACTCTTGTCTTATTAGAGACTGTCCCACTCTTGTCTTATTAGAGACTGTCCCACTCTTGTCTTATTAGAGACTGTCCCACTCTTGTCTTATTAGAGACTGTCCCACTCTTGTCTTATTAGAGACTGTCCCACTCTTGTCTTATTAGAGACTGTCCCACTCTTGTCTTATTAGAGACTGTCCCACTCTTGTCTTATTAGAGACTGTCCCACTCTTGTCTTATTAGAGACTGTCCCACTCTTGTCTTATTAGAGACTGTCCCACTCTTGTCTTATTAGAGACTGTCCCACTCTTGTCTTATTAGAGACTGTCCCACTCTTGTCTTATTAGAGACTGTCCCACTCTTGTCTTATTAGAGACTGTCCCACTCTTGTCTTATTAGAGACTGTCCCACTCTTGTCTTATTAGAGACTGTCCCACTCTTGTCTTATTAGAGACTGTCCCACTCTTGTCTTATTAGAGACTGTCCCACTCTTGTCTTATTAGAGACTGTCCCACTCTTGTCTTATTAGAGACTGTCCCACTCTTGTCTTATTAGAGACTGTCCCACTCTTGTCTTATTAGAGACTGTCCCACTCTTGTCTTATTAGAGACTGTCCCACTCTTGTCTTATTAGAGACTGTCCCACTCTTGTCTTATTAGAGACTGTCCCACTCTTGTCTTATTAGAGACTGTCCCACTCTTGTCTTATTAGAGACTGTCCCACTCTTGTCTTATTAGAGACTGTCCCACTCTTGTCTTATTAGAGACTGTCCCACTCTTGTCTTATTAGAGACTGTCCCACTCTTGTCTTATTAGAGACTGTCCCACTCTTGTCTTATTAGAGACTGTCCCACTCTTGTCTTATTAGAGACTGTCCCACTCTTGTCTTATTAGAGACTGTCCCACTCTTGTCTTATTAGAGACTGTCCCACTCTTGTCTTATTAGAGACTGTCCCACTCTTGTCTTATTAGAGACTGTCCCACTCTTGTCTTATTAGAGACTGTCCCACTCTTGTCTTATTAGAGACTGTCCCACTCTTGTCTTATTAGAGACTGTCCCACTCTTGTCTTATTAGAGACTGTCCCACTCTTGTCTTATTAGAGACTGTCCCACTCTTGTCTTATTAGAGACTGTCCCACTCTTGTCTTATTAGAGACTGTCCCACTCTTGTCTTATTAGAGACTGTCCCACTCTTGTCTTATTAGAGACTGTCCCACTCTTGTCTTATTAGAGACTGTCCCACTCTTGTCTTATTAGAGACTGTCCCACTCTTGTCTTATTAGAGACTGTCCCACTCTTGTCTTATTAGAGACTGTCCCACTCTTGTCTTATTAGAGACTGTCCCACTCTTGTCTTATTAGAGACTGTCCCACTCTTGTCTTATTAGAGACTGTCCCACTCTTGTCTTATTAGAGACTGTCCCACTCTTGTCTTATTAGAGACTGTCCCACTCTTGTCTTATTAGAGACTGTCCCACTCTTGTCTTATTAGAGACTGTCCCACTCTTGTCTTATTAGAGACTGTCCCACTCTTGTCTTATTAGAGACTGTCCCACTCTTGTCTTATTAGAGACTGTCCCACTCTTGTCTTATTAGAGACTGTCCCACTCTTGTCTTATTAGAGACTGTCCCACTCTTGTCTTATTAGAGACTGTCCCACTCTTGTCTTATTAGAGACTGTCCCACTCTTGTCTTATTAGAGACTGTCCCACTCTTGTCTTATTAGAGACTGTCCCACTCTTGTCTTATTAGAGACTGTCCCACTCTTGTCTTATTAGAGACTGTCCCACTCTTGTCTTATTAGAGACTGTCCCACTCTTGTCTTATTAGAGACTGTCCCACTCTTGTCTTATTAGAGACTGTCCCACTCTTGTCTTATTAGAGACTGTCCCACTCTTGTCTTATTAGAGACTGTCCCACTCTTGTCTTATTAGAGACTGTCCCACTCTTGTCTTATTAGAGACTGTCCCACTCTTGTCTTATTAGAGACTGTCCCACTCTTGTCTTATTAGAGACTGTCCCACTCTTGTCTTATTAGAGACTGTCCCACTCTTGTCGTATTAGAGACTGTCCCACTCTTGTCTTATTAGAGACTGTCCCACTCTTGTCTTATTAGAGACTGTCCCACTCTTGTCTTATTAGAGACTGTCCCACTCTTGTCTTATTAGAGACTGTCCCACTCTTGTCTTATTAGAGAATGTCCCACTCTTGTCTTATTAGAGACTGTCCCACTCTTGTCGTATTAGAGACTGTCCCACTCTTGTCTTATTAGAGAATGTCCCACTCTTGTCTTATTAGAGAATGTCCCACTCTTGTCTTATTAGAGACTGTCCCACTCTTGTCGTATTAGAGACTGTCCCACTCTTGTCTTATTAGAGAATGTCCCACTCTTGTCTTATTAGAGACTGTCCCACTCTTGTCTTATTAGAGACTGTCCCACTCTTGTCTTATTAGAGAATGTCCCACTCTTATCTTATTAGAGACTGTCCCACTCTTGTCTTATTAGAGAATGTCCCACTCTTGTCTTATTAGAGACTGTCCCACTCTTGTCTTATTAGAGCCCTGTAGGGTTTGTGCTGTGCGGTTGTCGACCACTTCGTCGTGTAAAAAGTTTCGGATTTCGACGCGTGGATACAAGTTTATTGCTTTTAATGGCTTTTTGAATAAACTTTGAGGAGTTCCAGAATTTTCTGCAGCCGAAGATATTAAATTTGTGATAGCTATATTGAGTAATGAGGGGAATCTATCGACTTTCATGATAATTTAATGTGTCAGGTAACCCACGATCTTTTTCTGATGCAGCTAGTTATGTTTTTGTTATTCTACTCTTTCGCGAAGGATACTAAGGGCTCAGGAACATTCTTGTTACGTGTTTGATGGTCACATTATATTGCCATATTAGCGGAGAGTTGGAAAACAAATGTGATTTTTTTTTTAAGTCACGTTGAATTCATCTGTTGTGGAATGGATTTTTACCCTCATTTTAATTTAACTTTCTTTTTTTTTTTTTTTTTTTTTTCCATTTTTTTTTCTTTTTCTTTCACTCTTACCATTTTACTTCATTTCTTTTTCATTTTTTAGCTCTTTCTTTTTTTGGTCTAGGATCAATGGAATGTTCTTTTTTGGACAGTCGTATTCGTTTCGCGTGTTATTTAGAAAAAAAAAAGAGTTTGTTAACTTAAACCACAGTCAGACAGTGTTTTACGGCAACCTGTCGTTTTATGGCCCTTTTCCCCCTATTTTATTGTCTGAGAAGCAGCCGATGCTTTCAGCCTGAGAGTGAGAGGTGTGATTCTGTAGCGTGTAGTATATAGTACTGCATTGATAGATATCTTGGAAACTAAGAATTATAATTCAAACAGTTTTCAGTCATTTTCCTTATCCTAACCACTGCCGAGCACTACCTACATTCTAGCTCTTCTAATTCTTACTTATAATAAACCCAGTGGTCTGCCTCCTCTAGATCAATTCTAATGTTGTAAACCAGCCGAGGCACTAAGTTGTGCTAAGGTTCGGCAATCTTTGATATATCGATAAGAGATATGGGAGTCTGATAATGTGATTGTGGTTATCAGGTGATTGCTCGATTTAGTCTGGAGATGGGAATCTGAGCTCTGGGATAAAGCTGAGAGAGAGAGAGACAGACAGACAGACAGACAGAAAGAGAGAGAGACAGATAGAGAGAGGGGGTGGGAGGGAGAGCGAGAGACAGGGAGAGTGACAGACATACAGACAGAGAGTCAGAGACAAAAATGAAAAGAGACTAGACTTTTTAAATGTCACGCCTCCGTATCTCAGTAACGTATTATATTTTGCTCGTTACCGCCATATTTACCACGGTCAGTTGAAATTCGATGTCCAAAAAATTCTGCAATCGTTGCAAAAATGCTTATTCGAGACATTGATGTCTAATCTACAGCCACACACATTGTCCATCTCTTTTTTCCTGTCTCTCCGCAGAAGAAATCTTTTTTCCGTTACAGTTTTTTATTTATATATTTTTATTATTATTTAAGGGAGGCAGTTAGCGAGGGAGTAGAGCTAGAGCTATAACAGGGAGATCGATCTGACTAGGTCACCGGTGCTGAACTGTGCAAGCAATTTCTGCTTGCTGAAACTTGAACACACCTTGGTGCTGATGACAGCACCAGACTAGAACATTCCGCCAGGCGCCGTCTGTTCAGATAAGAATGGAATTTCGGGAGTGATGGATTCGCCTTTCCTCCTCGGCCCGTATTTCCCCCTGATTCTCTCTCTCTCTCTCTCTCTCTCTCTCTCTCTCTCTCTCTCTCTCTCTCTCTCTCTCTCTCTCTCTCTCTCTCTCTCTCTGTCTCTCTGTCTGTCTGTCTCTGTCTCTGTCTCTCTCTCTCTCTCTCTGTCTCTCTCTGTCTGTCTGTCTCTGTGTGTGTGTCTCTCTCTCTCTCTCTCTCTCTCTCTCTCTCTCTCTCTCTCTCTGTCTCTGTCTGTCTGTCTCTCTCTCTCTGTCTCTCTCTGTCTGCCTGTTTCTCTCTTTCTTTCTCTCTGTCTGTCTGTTTCCTTCTCTGTCTCTATCTCTCTCTTTCTCACTTTCTTTCTTCTGCTCTGTCTGTTTCTTTCTTTTGTATTTCTTTTCCTACTCTCTCACACTCTCTCTCACGCTCTCCTCTCTCTCTTCTCTCTCTGACTCTCTTTCTCACACTCTCTCACTCACACACTCTCTCTCTCACTCTCTCTCTCTCTTACTCTTTGTCTCTGTCTCTCCTCTCTGTCTCTCTCTGTCTGTCTCTCTCTCTCTCCTCTCTTTCTCTCTCTCTCTCTCTCTCTCTCTCTCTCTCTTTCTCTCTCCCCCCCCCTCCTCTCCCTGTCCCAAGTCTGTCTGTCTCTAAAAACCAATGTGGCTCGCCAACATCCTGTGAACCTTTCTATGGTGTCTGCTCACAAAAAGGCCGCTGTCTCCAGACCTGTGATATTCAAACTAATTGGCGGATTTCAGGAAATCTAGAATCAAAAAATAAAAAAAAATTAAACAAAAAATGAGCCGCTAAATCAACGCGTGTGTTTGAGTCGCGATGTGCATGAATCGACAACGAAGTCTGTTGCAACGGGTACTTAAAGATCTGCATAAGTCGTGATTTGAGCTCCTTTCCTGATAATGTAATTTAAGCCCGGGGGAGTTCAGTAGGTACAATTCGACATGTTAAAGGCCAGAGCTTGTGTTCGATTCTTAGCTTTGGGTTATTTTCCTAAGGTGGGAGTTGGACCCGAGAATCTCGTATAAGCGAATTAGAATTATAGCTGATTGTTGTGGGTTAAAGCTCCCGCCTCGAAACTATTTGCAGGGTTCGGAACCCACGCTGGGGGGGGGTGGGGGGGGGGAATGGGTTTAGGGCTTCATTTTCTTCTCTCTGCTATCTTTGTTATGAAAGGCTGCAGCTCACTGTTTTTGGACGGGTTACATCAGATTAGTTTTTAGCGTTGCCTCGCCTAGGCGCGAGGTAGCCCAGTTGTTAGAGAATTGGTCTGACAAGCAGAGGACTCAGAGTTCGAACCTAGGCATGTTTTATCTAGCATTTAAATTGAACTGATTTAGTTAGCGTGAAGATAAGTGTGTGTATTGCTCATGCAATTGTTGGGTTGTCAACATTCTGAGCAGTGTCAGTTTTTATTTTCTCCACTTATAGGATCTTTGAGACTTAAATTTTCGTAACCAACATAATTGGACTGTTATGAAATTTGCAATGAGCATAACTCTACAAGTTGAAATTACTGTGTATGTATTATATTTGCACTTTATATCATAAAATATCTAATAAAAAAAAAGCTGCTTAAATCTTGACTTATTTAACCCGAGTCAAGTGGCAGCTGCTGAGGAACAGCACGTTACAAGCTATAAAACCCAAGAAAACATCTCTTAATACTTACTGGCTAGGCTAGGAGGATCCGGTTGTGTGTGTGTGTGTGTGAGACAGAGAGGGGAGAGAGAGAGAGAGAGAGGGGAGAGAGAGAGAGAGAGAGAGAGAGAGAGAGAGAGAGAGAGAGAGAGAGAGAGAGAGAGAGAAGGATTGGCCTGCAAATGGGATGATGATGATGATGATGTTGATGTAAGGAATGAAAAGAGAAGCGATGTGAATTGTAAGACATTTGGTGTGGGGAAAGTGTGTGTGTGTGTGGGGAGGGGGAGAGTTGTCATGCATGATCCTATTAGCTCAGAACCGACCTTCGCTCCTTGAGTAACGAGATATAGCTTTTCAGAGTTTTAGTTGTTATAAGGAGATGCATGTTACTTGTGATTCATTTCTCTGTATCCAGGCTTTTTATGTTGATCACAAAGTTTGATAGATCCCAGTGACTGTGCTTTGTGAAAGATTATTCTGTTCTTCTAGACCTAAAGAGCTAGCGAATTTCGAATATACGAAAAAAAATCATGTTGGATTTAGCTTTCTAAGTCAGTTGTAACCGAGGTGTGTGTGTGTGTGTGTTAGTGTGTGTATGTGATGTTTTCATCATGTTTTATACTTCAGTTTACTTCAAGAGAAATTAGACGCAGGCGAAATAATACTTTTGATCGTTTATCATCGATCATAAAACAAAAACATAATGAAGGAAAACAATATTACTTTTTTCCCTTTCATCGCGGCCAGTTATTCTTTTGTGTTTCATCCCACAAAATTAATAATCATTACGCCCAACAAATTCTGATTTTGAGAAAGATATTGACTTATGTGTTAGGAAGTGTACTTTAAAAACTGCTATGTCAGTAGATTTGCGTTTTATGTGTTGGGAAGTGTACTTTAAAAACTACTATGTCAGTAGATTTGCGTTTTATGTGTTAGGAAGTGTACTTTAAAAATACTATGTCAGTAGATTTGCGTTGCCTTCCTTCTTCTTCTTCTTCTTCTTCCTCGTTCGTCAAATGGTCTCTCCACTCTTCACAACAAAGGTAGCAGTGCATTGCAGGTCCTCCAGGCTGCTGTAGAGTTTCTGGCTCATGGGTGTTGGGTCTGGCCAGATCTGCTTTCGTAGCGACTCGTGGTTTGGGCAGAAGTGAAGGAGATGTTCCTTTGTCTGCGACCCAGTTCTGCATCGACACTGATCTGTGTCACCTATTTTTAGCTTGTGGAACAGGTGATTTCTGAGTCGATTGTGGCCTGTTCTGAGCCTAAATATGGACACCTGCTCATGGCGAGTGATCAGGTGGTATGGATCATTTCTATTGGAGTGGGGGTGGTTTTGTTTAAAAAGATTCTGCTGTTTGGCCTTTATAATCGTTTTAACTTCAGAATATGTGGTGGATCTGTCATTTTGAGCATATGTTGTGCCTTCCTTTGCAAGAGTATCTGCGGTCTCATTGCCATGGATGCCGCAGTGAGACGGGATCCATTGAAGGATTACTGTATGCTAGCTGTCAACATGAACTACAAACCTAGCAACCCCAAAACGTTCCCACGCTGGAACTACAGTAAAGCTGACTGGGTTAAATTTGCCACACTCTCTGACAAACTGTGCAAGAGCCTCAAATGTGATGATTCTAATGTCAACAGGGCCTGTAAGAACTTCAACAAGGCCATCCTGGAAGCTGCCAACAGAAGTATACCGCGCGGTGCTAGGAGGAACTACAGACCATACTGGACAGAAGAACTACAGGAGCTCGAAAATGAAGTCACTAATTGTAGGGAACAGGTGGAATGCAGTCCAACGCTAAACAACAACATAGCACTTAAAGCCAGCACAGCCAGACATAAGAAAGCATTTAATAAAGCTGTCAGAACGAGCTGGAAGCAAAAGACAGAGAGCCTAAACCTAGATAAAGATGGACAAAAGCTATGGAAGTTAACAAAAGCCATGAATGACGTGGATACAAAACAAATACCCATAGTGATTTAAAGAGGTTAGGAAATGGTAGCAGGACGCAGAGCAGCCAACTGCTTCATTGATACATATGGGGAAGTAAGCAGCATCCAGGTTCCTGATGAAAGGAAACGGGAAATCCACAAGGAAATCAAAGAACACCAAGTTCAGCCAAACCCACCTGACTACATGAACATCCCTTTCAATGCTCGTGAGCTGGAAGATGCTCTTAAGGCCCTCAAGGACAAGAAATCACCTGGCCCTGATAAAATCACAAATGAGATGCTGAAAGACATGGGTCCTAAAGCCAACTTCCAGGACAAATGCCATACGTTAGCTGTGTGGGTAGACATGGAAAAGGCATTTTACAGGGTCTGGAAGGACGGGCTCCGCCTAAAACTTCACAAGAGTGGTATAAGTGGCTGCATGTACGAGTGGATATCACAGTACTTGAACAACACGACGGCCCGAACACATGTCAACGGTGCTCACAGTAGACAAAAGACACTTAGAGAGGGAGTGCCACAAGGAGGTGTCCTCAGCCCGACGCTCTTCCTTATTTATGTGAACGACATCATCGCAGAGCTTCCACGGAAAATCCACAGTGCTCTATATGCGGATGACATGGTCCTCAGGTGTTCTGAGGAGTACATTACCACTGACAACTACAGAATGCAACAAGCACTGGAAGTTGGACTAAGAAATGGTCAGTTAAAGTCAATTCCACCAAGACCACATAAAACGTCTTCAGTCTCTCCCCAAAAGAACAGAAGGTAACTCTGCGACTTGGAAACCAAACTCTGAATGCAGAAGACAACCCCACGTATCTTGGGGTAACTTTTGATAAACGGCTGACTTGGAAATAGCACACTCAGAGAACCGAATCCAGAGCGAAGGTCCGGCTTGCACTCATGAAAAAGCTGGCGAGTACGACATGGGATGCTGATGTTTCAACCCTGAGGAGACTGTACACAGGCAGAGTTAGACCTGTTCTAGAGTACGGCATGGCAGCATGGGGCACTACAGCCAAAACCAATAAGGACAAAATGAGCAAAGTCCAGAACCAAGCGGCTCGCATCATTACAGGATCCATGAGGTCGACACCCATACAAGAGCTGGAGACTATTACCGGACTGCAGCCCCTCTTGGATCGCTGTCATGAGAAGCTGCTCACACAGGCTGCCAAATTCAAAAGGCTAAGCGGTCATCCAATGGAGAAAAGAATGTATCAGCCAACGAGAGGAAGACTAAGCAGGGAAAACTTTGTCCACCAAAGCAGATGCCTTGACAAAGACATAGAGACATCCTCGAACAAAACCCCCAAAAGATTTCCCAGTGCCCTGAGATCCCTGCCTGGAGCAAAGAAAGACATTTCCTTGTCAAAAGCGGGGTACCAGGAATAGGTCCCAAAGACTCGCAGAATGATCTGATGAGGAAATCGATCACCCTGGAACACCTTCAACAGTGCTACTCCAAGGAAACCTGGACCTACATCTTTACAGATAGCTCAGCAGAGGACGCCACATGCAATGGTGGAGCGGGTGTATACGTAAAGTACCCAGTTGGCACAGACGATAGACTCAGCATTGCAACTGGACTGTACTCCACAAATTACAAAGCAGAGACAGAGGCTCTGAGAGCAGCGGCAGCCCACATTGAGAATAGCCCTCATCTGTCTCACAGAGTAGTCTTTCTCTCAGATGCCCTATCCGTCCTTCAGGCCCTGGAAACTGGCAAAGACATGGATCTGAATAACCTAATGTCTAACCTTACACCCTCTGTATGAAGCATGCAGTTGCCTTCCTTTAGCTCAATGCTATAAGAACCCGAAGCTGATTGAGTAGCAGCAAGTCAAGATAATTGTTTCAGCATATAGACTTCTCTCTCTAAATTATGACTGAATGCCGCTTTACAGGTTAAAGTAAGCCCTGCTATCTTAATCAATCCCCCTTCCCCCTTCTCTCTCTCTCTCTCTCTCTCTCTCTCTCTCTCTCTCTCTCTCTCTCTCTCTCTCTCTCACTCTTTGTGTCTCTCTGTATGTCTGTATTAAAGTCTCTCTCTCTCTCTCTCTCTCTCTCTCTCTCTCTCTCTCTCTCTTTCTCTCTCTCTCGCTCTACGTGCTGTCTGAGCTGTAAAGTATTCGTAAAGTGACTGTTTTATAGAAGACTGAACAGTATAAAATTAGAACTGTGGGTTCTACATGCTGTCAAAGCTGGAAAGTACACCGCCACTATTGACCATTTCCAGGCCTCACCATCACTGGATGGAGCAGCATTAATAATAATAATAATAATAATAATAATAATAATAATAATAATAATAATAATAATAATAATAATAAGAAGAAGAAGAAGAAGAAGAAGAAGAAGAAGAAGAAGAAGAAGAAGAAGAAGAAGAAGAAGAAGAAGAAGAAGAAGAAAAAGAAGAACAAAATCTGGAATATCGTAAATTTTCTTGTTCTAGTTCCAATTTCGCACGTACCTGTAGTTTATTTCACGACGTGTATTTATCCAACGGTCGCTTTGTGTGATGATGCTTACCGTGAAACAAGGAAACGAAATCACAGGAATCAGTTTTCTTGTATTCCCTGTGTGTCTGCTTTTATCTAGGTATCTCTCTGCTGTCCATCACTGTCCGTCTCTCTCTCTCTCTCTCTCTCTCTCTCTCTCTCTCTCTCTCTCTCTCTCTCTCTCTCTCTCTCTCTCTCTCTCTCTCTCTCCTCTCTGATTCACTCTAGTTATTCTCCTCCCTCACTCTCCCCTCTCTCTATCTCTATGACCCTCCAAATTTTTTTCCTCCATCAGTTTTTCGTTATGCCTCGGCATCGCTGCTAAAGAAGGAACTAGGTTGAAGCGTTGAAACTTTTTAACTGAGGAAGAAGCCCGGTACATACATCTACATGATAAAACCCGACATAACCCAGCGATACCATCAGAGCCACACCCAAACACCGTTCTTGCTTCAAACTTGGGTTTTATCCCCCTACTTAAGTGTCAGATAGATTTAGCTACGCTTTCCCAGTTAAGTTTTGAATACTTGTGGCATGGAAAAAATGAAACCACATTCTAAGCTCTCGGACTAAGACATTTGAAGATTCGGCCCGAAACTTTCTAGGAGTGTAGATTTCCCGGCTGTCCATGGCGCAGAGGACGAGATAGCATCACATCATTTACAGCTTTGAGTGCTTTTGTTTTACTTAGTTTCTTTTTCTTGCCTCTTCTCTTAGTTTGTTTTTCTTGCCTCTTCTCTTAGTTTGTTTTTCTTGCCTCTTCTCTCAGGCATAGAAGTATAGCTTTGTTTCTTTTTATGGTAGAAATAAAAATATTAACAAGAGCAACGACAAAAGCAGCAACATCAACTGCAACAATAAAACTACAAAAACAACAATATTGGCCTTGTCAGCGCTAAATTGAAAAACTGAAGGTTTTCGGTTATCATGAACCTAACCGAGACGCTCAATAACGCCGAGCATTGCTGATAATGAAATTGGAACATCGTTGTTTGAACATCAGAGACTTAAAGAAAACTCCATAGCTGTCCACAAGGCTCAAGTATGCTGGCCAAGAGTGCATAAATCCTGGTTTAAAGACCTCACCAGCTGACGGTTAGACGCCGCTCACACGGCGCTGACGGGATGCTATAGTTTATGTCTTGCTGGCGGCCATCTCTGAAATTGTTCGCCTATTATATCTAAAGAGATAGTGAAGTCGAGACGAAAAGGACCAGCTAAAGAACAAAGCCGTTTGTGTCAGAAACTATCATCACCTCACAGGCAAGCCTCGATTGTTTCAACAGTTACACAATGAAAAAAAAAACCCGGCACGGTACAATTCGACACACTGATGTCGATGATTTGAAAGATAGCTTCACAACCTTGTCTCTAATTTATGAAATATAGTTTACATAATCGAACGACTTTTTTTTACTTACAGCCCTAGGTAACAAGCAAGTTTTTTTTTTTTTTTTTTTTGCTTTTTTTTTCCTCAGCAGCCCCATGGCAACGAGTAATTTCTACCTTCCCTTCATTCGCCTGTCATTAAATTATTGTCCATGTCGATTGTCCCCAGTTAGCCATGCCGGCTCGCTCTGTGATGGTCATGTGATCTCGAGGCCGATACAGCTGTTATCAGAGTCGGTATCACTCACGCTGTTTGAGGACCGCTGTGAAGAGAACAAGTATCGGTCGAGGTAGAAAGGTTTGTCGATCTGAGACCGATACACTTGATAGGGTTTATCAGTTCTTCCCCCCCCCCCCCAAATTAACCACCTGACAGTGTAGTGACAATTATGGTGCCGTAACATTTATTTAACGAGCAGGGTGGAAGATTTAACTGGTGCGGGTACCCGGTAGTTTGTTCTGTTGCTCGCCATAAAAACGGTTGTTTCGGATCTTCTGTGTTTTTGTTTTATGATCCAGGCAAACCCAGCTGGTCAGACACGGGCTTTAAATTAATTTGTTATGCTGTGAGAACTATGTCTCTGAGCATGCGCCGTTGTGACCTTTGTTCTCTGAAAAAGTCGTTGTGTTGAAAAAAGTGGGGAAAGTGGGGGGGGGGGTGTAATAAAATTGATGGCGTTCGTCTTATTTTCACATTTTATTTTTTAAATTTCCGTGACTAATGAACCGTGCAGCCTGACTTTAGAACCATGGAACACAATGGGATGCTTTTCATATTTCTGAGGGAAGCTAGTCATGAGCGCTGGGGATGAAGGCGTAACACTGCAGCACAATTATTGAACTCCAAACAAGGGATTTTATTATTATTATTATTATTATTATTATTATTATTATTATTATTATTATTATTATTATTATTATTATTATTATTATTATTATTATTATTATTATTATTATTATTATTATTATTATTATTATTTTATAAACAGAGCGCCAAGCCCTCAGTAATTAGAGTTATTTGTAACGCCTAACTTGAACAAGTTAGTGCATTTTCATATTATCATGCTTAGACTCCAAACGAAAGATGTTGTTATTATTATTTGATAAATTATAACCAACCTGTTATGTACTTTTATTGGCTGCCTTATGGTAGACAATTGTGTCTAGCGCTCAGTAATTATAAACATTCGCAGCGCTTTAACTGGAAAGAATTGGTGTGAAGCTATTGTCATATTATCCCGTTTCGACTGAGGTAGCTTGACATGTACATGTATGGTCTCTGTCACTTGCACCAATCCGCAGTTGAACAGAGGATTCAGTTATCGATGTGTCATGTGGACAAATATCTCTCAAAGGTTCAGTAACTGATCGGTGTATCATATGGACAGATACCACACTGTCTGATAATACAAACTGTCTATTCGGATCCGAGCCCCTAGATCTAATTGTGTGCTAGCCTGGTTAGCTATCGGGTGCTGCGGCAGAGGGAAGTACATGTACTTAACACTGGGCAGAACTAAAGTGTCACCAGAGGCGCTTCCCTAGCCCTCTCACATTGGAGCAGAGGCTCATGTTAAGTGCTATACGTACATTGTTGCGGTTCTTTCTTTTTTTTTTTTTTTAACTTACAAATTTCTGGTTTTAAAATCTAAGGCGAAGTTTTTATTTAAATGCTTTGTGTTTTGGTCTTGAGTTTGAGTTTAGTTACCGATTGCTTCATCTCTCACCCGTATGATTTCAGAAGTTTAGGCTCCACATTGACATTTATACTGGTACAGTTACTAATATAGAAATAGAATTTAATTTGTGATGAAATCCTGTTTATTTTCGCAGTTGGTAAGCACTGAATGCAGCGCTTAAAAGTGAACATTGATGCTTCTCATGAATCAGAGTTAAGTCTGAACGTTTCTAGGCGCAATTGCTTGACCTATATATACTACTTCTCGACTGATGAGAAAGTGCCACAATGGTAAAAATACCACTACATTCCCGATCAGCGCTAATAGGATTTTGGATTGATCTCAGAGGAGAACCGGATATCCGAATTTGGAGTATCGAATATCAGACTTTTGCTTCCCGCAGATCAAAGGATTTAAGCGGAGTTTTTTGTGGCGTCCAAACACAACCCGAGCCATAAGACAACAATTTTGGTGAGTTTTCTGTACCGTTCTGTGTTCGTTGTTCATTTGATGTATCATTGTAACATGTTCCTGTTAAGCACTTCATTTTCTCTACTTCCCCTCGTGTCCCTAAGTTGTTTTTTAAGCCTTGTCAGACTTGTCAAGAGCCAGGCAGTCTCAAGGAGACCAAGCGCTCGAGTTAAACCAAGAACCGGTTTAAACCACAGCCTGCTGGAATATTCATCAGGGCCTTGGATAATCTCGCAATAGAAGTGTTTGGATGGGAGAGCCTGCTGGGATATTCACCAGGGCCTTGGTTAATCTCGCAATGGAAGTGTTTGGATGGGAGAGCCTGCTGGATTATTCATCAGGGCCTTGGTTAACCTCGCAATGGAAGTGTTTGGATGGGAGAGCCTGCTGGGATATTCACCAGGGCCTTGGTTAATCTCGCAATAGAAGTGTTTGGATGGGAGAGCCTGTTGGAATATTCATCAGGGCCTTGATTAATCTCGCAATTGAATCAGATGGGAGAGCCTGCTGGGATAT
This sequence comes from Elysia crispata, assembly GCA_033675545.1. Taxonomy (NCBI): domain Eukaryota; kingdom Metazoa; phylum Mollusca; class Gastropoda; family Plakobranchidae; genus Elysia; species Elysia crispata. The sequence goes on along the minus strand of JAWDGP010008096.1, from coordinate 24,520 downwards.
TCACCAGGGCCTTGATTAATCTCGCAATGGAAGTGTTTGGATGGGAGAGCCTGCTGGAATATTTATCAGGGCCTTGATTCATCTGGCAAAGGAAGTGTTCGGATGGGAGAGCCTGCTGGATTATTCATCAGGGCCTTGATTAATCTCGCAATAGAAGTGTTTGGATGGGAGAGCCTGCTGGGATATTCACCAGGGCCTTGATTAATCTCGCAATAGAAGTGTTTGGATGGGAGAACCTGCTGGAATATTCACCAGGGCCTTGGTTAATCTCGCAATGGAAGTGTTTGGATGGGGGGCGCCCTCGAACGACTTAGAGTTTTGGTTAGGTTTTATTCTTGTGTTCTGACCTGAATGTCCGAAAAAGTTGGAAACATGACACCATGAAAAAATTAGTTTACAACGACAGAAAAATGTTTTGTTCTTTTCGATCAACGACAGAGCCTTTCACAAATAACGCTAAAATCTCGCGTGCTCACACAATCATATAAATACAGTCCCGTGGGATGTTTTGATCGCTCTGAACGGAATAGATCTGGTTGAAGCAGAGAGAATAGACTTTAATTATCCTCCCCAGCTGAAATAATTTGTTGTTTTTTTTTTCCTTGTGACATCTGCTGACATTCTCGCATAGCTCCCCAAACTGAATCGCCTCAACGCTCAGAACAAGGAGATTACATCACATGTTAGGATCGCTTACTATCCGCCTCTCTGTCTGTCTGTCTGTCCTTTTGTTTATCTGCAGTTTGTGTGTCTTTCTCCTCTCTATCTTTCTTATCTCTCTCCATCGTTCTCTCCTCGATCTGCTTGTCTATCTCTCTCATTGTTTTCTTTCTGTCTCTCGCTTTCTTTTCTGTGGGTGTGTCTCAGTCTCTTTTTCCCTCTGTCTGTATGTCTGTCTCTCTGACCGTACCCCCCCTCCCCCCCCCCCCTCCTTTCCCGAACTTTCCTCAGTAATTTAGTAATTATTCTTTTGTCCCGAGTGTCCAGTGACCAGCATTCCTAAGATTTTTTCGCTTTCCCCAACCCCTCCCTGGTCCAATTGGCCTCACCACAGTCTCCGGGCTGACCTTTAACGACAGGTCTCTGCACTCGGACTGTACGAGACCTTTCGGTAACCAATTAGTGATACATGGAGGTCTGGGGCGCTTGCCTCAAGCTTCTCATTGTTTTATTTTTTTCTAAAATCCCAGCAAGCTCAGCATTTTAGTTCTGTGCGTCGATGTTGCAGGTTGAGCGCCTTGACCATGTGTCTTACGATTTTGACTCTAAATGGAAGGAGAGATAGAGTGGGAGAAAGAGAGGAGGAGAAAAGAGAGGGAGAGAGATAGATAGAGAGAGAGAGAGAGAGAGAGAGAGAGAGAGAGAGAGCACAATCCTGATTAGGTATAAAATCGAAAGAGGGCCTTAAAACAATATAGCAACTCCGTATATTTGTGACGTTAGATTTATTGGCAAGTTTCTTTGCTCTCTCTCTCTCTCTCTCTCTCTCTCTCTCTCTCTCTCTCTCTCTCTCTCTATCTATCTATCTCTCTCTCTCTATCTCTCTCTCTATCTCTCTCTCTCTCTCTCTCTCTCTCTCTATCTCTCTATCTCTCTCTCTCTCTCTCTCTCTCTCTCTCTCTCTCTCTCTCTCTCTCTCTCTCTCTCTCTCTCTCTCTCTCTCTCTCAATATCACTCTTACCCTGCTCCGACTCACTAATCAATCATCACCCAGTGTTGTGTTTATGTACCGATAATCAACTAGGTTCACCAAAGTTTTATCCTTGATTGTTTGCACCGCAACTTGTTGACGTTTATTGACAACTTCAACACGATGTTGACCTGGGCTCGACCTCATGCCACTGACGACAAGTTAGTGATGCATGTGATTAAAATATATGATGATGATTTACTTCTGCATTCTTTTTCTTCATACGTTTGATAATGAAGAAAAATTTTAAAGTTCTTTTAAATTGATTTTTTGTCATCGATAGTGTTGTTTTCTTATATTTGTTGACATTCTTTTTCTCCTTTGGTTTTGCTGTAGACATTATTTTTGCGTTTACTCTTCATCAGTTAATTTTCGTTCTTTATTCGTTCTCCTTTTAAAAAAACATTTTTTCTGTATCTCTGTCCTCTCTGTTTTTCTGTATCTCTGACTTTCTCTCTCCCTCTCTCTTACTGTCTGTCCGTCTATGTAGACCAGTGTAGAGGCTAAAAAGAAACTGGCACACAACATTACAATTTCGGGACCAAAGCAACTCAGCTTTAAAAATGTAATTGAACGTATAAACGTTTCGCCTTTCATGTTGTCTTCCAATTGTGATGGTTTTTTTTTTGCACTTTTGTTTGGATTTATGTCTATTTGTCTGTCTGTCTCTATGTCTGTATCTTTATCTGTTGTAAACGCTATTCTCCTAGCGCCGCTCTCATGGATTTTGACCTGTTTGATAAGTACATGTATTTCAGCATGATGTGTGCCCTCTTTGTTTGCACAGCAGTGTTTTGTCGGACATCTACATCACCCTCTCTGGTTCTATAGTTAAACCTTGTACGCCTACATCACCGCTCTGGTTCTATAGTTAAACCTTGTACGCCTACATCACCGTTCTGGTTCTATAGTTAAACCTTGTACGCCTACATCACCGCTCTGGTTCTATAGTTAAACCTTGTACGCCTACATCACCGCTCTGGTTCTATCGTTATACCGTGTATGCCTACATCACCGCTCTGGTTCTATAGTTAAACCTTATACGCCTACATCGCCGCTCTGGTTCTATAGTTAAACCTTGTACGCCTACATCACCGCTCTGGTTCTATAGTTAAACCTTGTACGCCTACATCACCGCTCTGGTTCTATAGTTAAACCTTGTACATTATAACTGTATGTTAGTTGTATCTGACTCCCACGCTTTTAATGTCTCTATAGTGCTTTATGATAGCACTATGGAAATGTACTGAGATAAATTGATCTAATTTGGGGGAATTTTAGACTCGGTTGACCAGTTTTTAAGAGTTTGCCCCCTCCTGCTTCTTATTTTGTGACCATTACCTCGTAACCCCAGTCTCCAGTACATGGTCTATATACATGTAGTACAGTAGAGAGGGCAAGCTAGGCCATGCGTCCTTTGACGACTCTACTTATTTATTCTTTTTTTTTAAACTGTGCTTCGCAACTATTCACAAATCTCCACTGCGACATTCAATTTTAATTGACCTTACAGGTCCCTTTAAATTTGTCCTCCAGTCGTGTGTGATTGAACTCAGAAGGGTCTTTCCTAGCCATGTCGAGAGCATGGGAGAAGTGGAAGTATGTGGGGTTGATAGGATTTGGAAACAGGCCAGATTTCAAATAATTCATAAAGTCGACTTGGATCGAGTTTTGCTCTGGATGAAAGAGATGAAACGAATGAATTTTTTAAGAATTGGCTGCAAACAATACATAACCTGAGCATGAATATGAGAACTCAATAGGGCAAAGAGTAACGTTGGGAGTGAGACGACATTAGTTTTGTACTCGCATAGTGTGATGTCCATCTTCAGGTTATTTATTTCTTATCTTTAGATTCCTTAGTATTAATTTCTCTTGGTCTCCTCTTTTAAATCCTTTTGCCTGATGGAGGCTGTTTGAATATGCTGGGAAAGGCTATAGTTTTATTTCCCCAGAGTCTTTTTAGGTTTTTTTTTTAATTGTCTTGAGTGTTCTCTGTACCATATTTTTTTCTGTTTTTAAAGACAAGTTTTCCCAAGATTCTGCTTGTTCTTGTCTATTGAGTCTCTCCCATATCTAGAGCTAGACTAGCCTTCAGCTGTCAGTGAGAGACAAGTTGTCACTGTAGCTAGACTGGCCTGTCATCACAGTGATGGCTGCGACTGTATACTCCGTGACAGCTGATGGGGTTAATTAGAAGTCTATAGAGCCCCCCCCCCCCCCCCCCCAATCAGGTTCTCCCCAACATCTCATTCTTTCACATGAAGATTCGAAACAACGCTCTTCCCATAGTTAAGTGAAATCTGTTGTTATGATCTGTACTACATGTAACTGAATGGGGTTGTTAGACAACTCAGTCGATAGCGCACAGGGCTCACAGTACGAAGGTCATGTGTTCCAATCCTGGCTTGGGTTGTCTGGTGCTAGGGTATGATCTCATCTACCCAGCCCTAGCCTAAGGCTTAACGGGGGCCTGATAGTCTCTGACTCTAGAGGTTACAGTGACACCACTTCACTTAGCCGTACTCTAAGGCCTGACGGGAGCCTAATAGTCGCTGACTATTAAGGTTACAGTGACAGTACTGTACTTCGCCGCTGCTCAACAGAACAAGTTACACCCCCCCCCCCCTCCCTGCCATACGCGGCATTTGCTGCCTGAAAAAAGGTTAATCGCTAAAGGGTGTAAAGGTGAGAACGAACCTTCCAATTAAAAAAAATGTAGCTGCGACTTGTTTATTTCAGCCTGTTATCAGGTGCTTTTGATGAATGTAATTGTGATATTCTTACAAGTTAACTATACATAGAACTAGGTCTAGTCTAAGCTTTGTAACAATGCTTCATCAGAAAGGCAGCTAAATCGCCATCGACGGGTCCCTTTCCTTTTTAAAACCTACTTTATTGGAACGCGCAAAAGACGCGCACTTTTAAACTTTAGCTTCGAATCTTGCCACAAAAGTCAAATAAACTTCTGGTGTCCCTTAGCCAAGCCAATAACAATGTTTTCTTAGACCCAAGTTTGTCGCCATCTTACGAATTATAGTGTCGCTTTTAGCGCACTCTCAGCTGCCACTGTAAAGTTTGCAACCTCTATGGCTCGACTACTGACTGTGAACGCGTGAAATCGTTAGAATATAGTTTGACTTTAAAGCAAATCAGCAGATTTTATATTCGCGCTCACTATCTGCGATGATGGTATCAAAGAACGCCATCGAGATACATTTAGGAGGTTTAGATCTGGCTTCAAGACTAATTAATTTTGTTTCATAATAGTTAAGAAATGGTAGAGATTTTATTAAAAAAATAATAATAATAATTAAGCAAACACAAAATAAGTCATGTAATGTTCAATGCCTCCCTTCTAATAACGAATCAAGATCTAGGCAGTCATGATATATGCCACACTAAAAGAATAAGTCCAATTTCCGACTGCTATGCTTCTTCTCTCGTTAATACCTAGCTGGGCTTCCTTAACCAAAACTGTCTATCTTCGACATAATATTCTTGGTTTGGTATTTTTTTTTTTTTTTTTTTTTGATGTCATTGATTGTGGGCACATTGATATTCTTAAAATCGATTTCTATTTATCATTAGATGGTGCTGACGACTTAGGTTTGCATTGCATCGAGGTTTGCATCCTACAAATTTATGAATTCTGTTTTTGTCTAAATACACCGAATTATATTTAGTAAGGGAGACCATCCAGTTTAAGTTTGCACCGCATGTGAAATTCGTGTGTTATCTTTCCTTGGACCAGTACGAAATCATGAGGTAAAAATATCGGCCCGAGCTATATCTGGGCCTTTAAATGTTGAAGGGAAAAAATTTAAATAAATGTAAAAGAAAAACACACTAGTGTCGTCAAATAACTCAGTCAGAAGAACGCTGGACTGACACGCAAGAGGTCCGGGTTCAATTCGTGGATAAAACACCTGGTGGTTTGGTTGGGTATCAGCTTACATGCCTCGTCCATGGCTTGATGGTTTAAGATTCTTCTGGAAAAGTAGAGAGCGTGAAACAAACAATGATGCGAAAAGTAAACTGTGACAGAGTCACTCACCATGGATTTTTTTTTCCGTCTCGCACGATTAAAGCGTCAAGAACACAGAGCGATACGGTTAATTTCAGAATCATCGAATAGGTCAATAATTGAATGAATCAAATGATCGATCAGCTCTCAGTCAATCAAATAATCAATGAAGTAAAATAGAAGAATAAACTTTTTTGTTTTTAACTGTGTCAAACATCTACCATAATTTCACTTCTTGACATATAAAATGCATGAATCCACTCTGTTAGAGATTTTAACTGAACTGGAGAAGCTCAGACAGGCAACATTGAATCAACAGCCCACATATAAATCACTCTCTCTCTCTCTCTCTCTCTCTCTCTCTCTCTCTCTCTCTCTCTCTCTCTCTCTCTCTCTCTCTCTCTCTCTCTCTCTCTCTCTCTCTCTCTCTCTCTCTCTCTCTCTCTCTCTCTCTCTCTCTCTCTCTCTCTCTCTCTCTCTCTCTCTCTCTCTCTCTCTCATGTGGACATATCAACGGTACTTGTAGTTTTGGCTGTGACGCCTGTTGTGATGCTGGCTACTATGGCGATGTGTACAACAAAAGCTTAATAATTATAATTTTATACATATTACTTGAACAAGGTTTTATTTTTTTATCCCCATTTTCTAGAATGTGACTCTGGCTACTACGGAGAAGATTGCATGATGACGTGCAGTGAATTTAGTGCTGGCAGCAACACATCATGCCACCTGTGATCTGGGCTGTCATCCAGGTTATCGGGGTGCCTTATGTCTACACGGTGAGTCTGACTTGAACTTTGGTTAAAAAAAAGAACGCGAGCATAACTTGTTCCTAAATTTATTATTAACGCTTATTTCACCTTTCTTTTCCTACGTATTTTTACAGAAGTTGACAACTATCTGACACAAATTTTGTCCTCTATTAAGAAATATAATCTCTAAAAAAGGACCTTGTAAGAGCAAAACTCCCAAAAAGATAAACAAATAAAAAGCACTGCGGACATCCACATGAAAATGTACCATTCAGTAAGATGCATTTAATTCAAAGGCATTTTATCATGATAGGAAAATAAAATGGTTTGATTATAGTCAAGATCTCCGAAATACTTCACATGAAGCGTATAAATAAAGGCGCGCGAGTAAAAAACGTCCGTTTGAAGAAAAAAACAACACAAAAACGTATGTATTTTAAATTTCAGTGCGTAAGAAAGTAGCTATGTGGAGGCAATTTTTGGAATTACATTTTGTGTTGTAAACACTTATAATTCTATGAGAAAACATATAGTTTTTCAAGAAAAAATTACCTACTATACACACATATATATATATATATATATAAAACAAATTCTAATTCAAGTGAAATGTAAGATATAAAAATAGCTCATTAAATTCATTAACTTAAATATTTATGAATAAGTTTTTCTTCAAACCCCTTGCCATTTTGTATGAGTTACACGTTTTTTTCTTTTTCTTAAGTAAGCAAACAGAATGGCCTTAAAAGGTTTTTTTTTTATTTTTGCAGGGTTTGATGCTGGTTATTACGACACCAGATGCTCCAAAAAATGCAGTGAACATTGAGCTGGAAATGAAAACTCCTGTAACAATGCAGAAGGGACTTGCAACTTAGGCTGTGATCCAGGTTATCACACAGCTTTGTGTAATGAAGGTAAGTGGATCTTTGAGCACTGACTGACTCTGTGTGATAATTCATTTGAGGCTTTTGCTGTCTTTCTGTGATAACTCATTTGAGGCTTTTACTGTCTTTGTGTTATAACTCATTTGAGGTTTTTTCTGTCTTTCTGTGATAACTCATTTGAGATTTTTACTGTCTTTCCGTTTTACGGTACATTTACAGACTTCCGTAACGAATTTGTAAAGATGAGTCATGGATACTTTTTATGGCATATATTTTTCAATACTACTTTATTTGTATTTTGCAGAACACTATCTTGGTTTTTACGGTGAAGGTTGTGTGAGCAATTGCAGTGAACACTGTTTAGGCGCAGACAACTCCTGCCACTATGTTACTGGTACTTGTGACCTGGGCTGTGATCCAGGCTACCTTGGTGCCTTATGTACGATGGGTATGTCACAAACTGGTAGTAAATTAGAAGGGCAGAAAACAGTGGAATAAAAAAATCATGTAGGCAATACCTTTCAAGGAGGAGCAGCATGATTGTGTCATTTGTGTGTGTGTGTGTGTGCGGAGGGAGGGAAGAAAGTAAATCAATTAAAGAAATGAAGAGAAAAGGAATTTAGAAGGAGAAGCAATTATAGGACCTAAGGCAAATAAAAGTGACTAAGAAAAAGAGAGACAGTCATAGAACTCAGGCAGTGGGACGAGTAACACAAATTGGCATAAACCTGAGTAAATAAGATAAGATAAGATACACTTTTTATATATGTTTAAATGTAAAGAAAAAGTAGAATATCAAGTTCATCACATATGTTATTCATTAATTGTAGTCTGTGTGAACTCTTCCGCAGTTGCCCCACGGGATGGAAAAGTTAAAGACGTGGATGGTGACGTTCAAGGTTACCTTCCTTGGGTTGTTTTCTGCTGCTGTTGCCTTTATCACTCTTGCTGTGGTTGCTATAAGCGTTTTTGTGTACAGGTTGGTTGCTTCTCTGATACACTTCCTTCTTACAAATTTTAAAAATCCAACGCCAGTCTTATTAAATTTCAGACATATAGAAAATTTATTAAAGCTATTGCTTGACATTGTTATACAGGCTAATGGTGAAATCTGACTTTATTATTGGTCAAAATAGTGCATTTTTCTGCAGGTTACGGTCGTTTTGTCACAAAAGTATAAATCTTCTTTCAGGCGACAATAATCCGCTCAACGACAGTCACCAGAAACATAAGATCAATGAACCAATATCTATAGAAGAGTTGAATGGAAGCAGCGTGGAATCAAACAAGATGCAGATGGCTGAGATGTGATTTTACTCATATTTTATTAGTAGGTTTTTTGGTCAAAGTAAAGTTGTCCTAAGAAAACATTATCAGATTGTTTTCAATGACAGGACAGTTAATATGCGTAGATGAAAGTGGTTTATCTAAAACAAAAGAGTTCCTGTCTCTAAATCAGAGTTTTACAAAATGAAATATATAGATTCATAGATTAAATCAATGTGGAAAATATCATTTTTCAATTGAAAAGATTGGAAAGTTGATTGATAATGATGGTTGTTAAACGTAAATCATCTATGCATTACATTAAAAATATTTGTATGTCGCTTCCAGTTTTAGGTGATAGAATAAGCTTCTTTGCTGTTATAAGAATTCTTATAAGAATTTAATGCAGTTGTAATTCAAATTTTGGCTATGAAGAATAAAAAGCTCCTATACATTGATTGTCAATGCAGTTATTAAGTTAGGATTAAAATAACTCTGTTCAAAGTGTACCTTTTTAACAAAGTAAAAACATTTTTTTCCGGAAAGACAAATGAAGACAAGACTGTTGAACTAAAATAAAAATTAAAAACTGGCGAATGTGGCGAAACAAGGACCATTGTTTAGGGAAAAGATTTTTAGTATATTTCCATATTTATAACTCATGATGTATGCTTCCTGCATTTGGTCTTAGAGTAAAAAAAATCAATGAGTTTGATATATTTATGTTAATTTAATTCACTTAGCCTTTGTCCATTGGTGGTTAATTATGAAACCATCTGGGGGAGGGGATTCAGCCGGGTGAGGGCTAGGTAGGGGTTGGGGGAGCGGACTTAGCCGTGTGAGGGCGAGATAGGGGCTGTAGGAGGGGACTTAGCCGTGTGAGGGCGAGGTAGGGGCTGGAGGAGGGTACTTAGCTGTGTCAGGGCGAGGTAGGGGCTGGGGGAAGGGACTTAGCCGTGTCAGGGCGAGGTAGGTGCTGGGGGAGGGGACTTAGCCGTGTGATGGCGAGATAGGGGCTTTAGGAGGGGACTTAGCCGTGTGAGGGCGAGGTAGGGGCTGGGGGAGGGGACTCAGCCGTGTGAGGGCGAGATAGGGGCTGTAGGAGGGGACTAAGCCGTGTGAGGGCGAGGTAGGGGCTGGGAAGGAGACTCAGCCGTGTGAGGGCGAGGTAGGGGCTTGGGGAGGGAACTCAGCCGTGTGAGGGCGAGGTAGGGGCTGGGGGAGGGGACTTAGCCGTGTCAGGGCGAGGTAGGGGCTGGGGGAGGGGACTAAGCCGTGTGAGGGCGAGGTAGGGGCTGGGGGAGGGGACTTAGCCGTGTGAGGGCGAGGTAGGGGCTGGGGGAAGGGACAGATGTGTGATAGCGAGGTAGCGGCTGCGGGAGGGGACTAAGCCTTGTGATAGCGAGGTAGGGGCTGGGGGAGGGGACTTAGCCGGGTGAGGGCGAGGTAGGGGCTGGAAGAGGGGACAGCCGTGTAAGTGCGAGGTAGGGGCTGGAGGAGGGGACTTAGCCGTGTGAGGGCGAGGTAGGGGCTGGGGGAGGGGACAGCCGTGTGAGGGCGAGATAGGAGCTGGGGGATGGGTTTTAGCTGTATGAGGGCGAGGTAGGGGCTGGGGGAGGGGACTTAGCTGTGTGAGGGCGAAGTAGGGGCTAGGGGAGGGGACTTAGCCGTGTGAGGGCGAGGTAGATGCTGGGGGAGGTGACTTAGCCCTGTGAGGGCGAGGTAGGTGCTGGCGGAGGGACTTAGCCGTGTGAGGGCGAGGTAGGGGCTGGGGGAGGAGACTTAGCCGGGTGAGGGCGAGGTAGGGGCTGGGGAGACAGCCGTGTGAGGGCGAGGTAGATGCTGGGGGAGGAGACTTAGCCGTGTGAGGGCGAGGTAGGGGCTGTAGGAGGGGACTAAGCCGTGTGAGGGCGAGGTAGGGGCTGGGAAGGAGACTCAGCCGTGTGAGGGCGAGGTAGGGGCTGGGAAGGGGACTCAGCCGTGTGAGGGCGAGGTAGGGGCTGGGGGAAGGGACTTAGCCGGGTGCGGGCGAAGAAAGGGACTGGGGGAGGGGACTTAGCCGGGTTAGGGCGAGGTAGGGGCTGGGGGAAGGGACTTAGCCGTGTGAGGGCGAGGTAGGGGCTGGGGGAAGGGACTTAGCCGTGTGAGGGCGAGGTAGGTGCTGGGGGAGGGGACTTAGCCGTGTGAGGGCGAGGTAGGGGCTGGGGGAGGGGACTTAGCCGTGTGAGGGCTTGTTAGGGGCTGGGGGATGGGATTTAGCGGTGTGTGGGCGAGGTAGGGGCTGAGGGAAGGGACTTAGCCGTGTGAGGGCGAGGTAGGTGCTGGGGGAAGGGACTTAGCCGTGTGAGGGCGAGGTAGGTGCTGGGGGAGGAGACTTAGCCGTGTGAGGGCGAGGTGGGGGCTGAGGGAAGGGACTTAGCCGTGTGAGGGCGAGGTAGGTGCTGGGGGAGGGGACTTAGCCGTGTGAGGGCTAGGTAGGGGCTGGGGGAAGGGACTTAGCCGTGTGAGGGGGAGGTAGGGGCTGAGGGAAGGGACTTAGCCGTGTGAGGGCGAGGTAGGGGCTGGGGGAAGGGACTTAGCCGTGTGAGGGCGAGGTAGTGGCTGGGGGGACAGCCGTGTGAGGGCGAGGTAGGGGCTGGGGGAGGGGACTTAGCCGGGTAAGTGCGAGGTAGGGGCTGGGGGAGGGGACATCCGGGTGAGGGCGAGGTAGGCGCTTGGGGAGGGGACTTAGCTGTGTGAGGGCCAGGTCGAGATACGCATAAAACTTTCTCTTTTTTCTACTTTAGTTGTACCACAAAATAGTTTTTTTTAGTGTTGTTTTGGAGCTGTTAACCCCATGCAGGTATATATATTATGTATATATCATGAGAGAGGCATAGAGCGCGAGAGAGAGTAGTGGTAAAAACTGAAAGGTTCAGTGGAAAAGAAAGTACAGAGGTATACGTAGTGATAAGAAAGACAGAGATAACAATCAAAAGATGGACCACTCGATAAACAAACCATAATATAGATCGTAAAACTATACAAATGCGGGTTTCTTAATCTGAATTTATTGAAAACGGTAAACCAACATATATACTTTAAATAACATAAGAATGACAATGATAAAAGACATTCTTTAGCTTTTAAGGTATAGATATTAAACGTATAGTTCAAACAGTACAAATCAAAATTATGCTTTCCATGTGGAGTTGTGTTAGTCATCAAAACAGCAATAACAACAAACAAATAAATATAAGAATTGAAAACCTATTTCATAATGAATCTAAGTTGTCCTTCTCGTGACATACGGTACATGTCTGTATTGTCCCGAACAAGTTTGCGATAAGACAAGACAAATCAAATTTTGTCCACTTTCACTCACTGTTCGACTGGAAACTGTGCAGTTTGGTTGCGCTGGCTTTTGGGCCCTTTTGTCGTAAGGAAAGACAGAAAAATAAAAGGAGAGAGAGAGAGAGAGAGAGAGAGAGAGAGAGAGAGAGAGAGAGAGAGAGAGAGAGAGAGAGAGAGAGAGAGAGAGAGAGAGAGAGAGAGAGAGAGAGAGAGAGAGAGAGAGAGAGAGAGAGGGGGGGGGACGGGGGCGTGGAGTTGAAGAGACCACAAATCGCTCTGTGCACCTCTCTGTGTTAATTCTGGATGATATGGGTTTTCTGCACTCAGTTACTCTATCTTATCACTCAGTTACTCTATCTCATCACTCAGTTACCCTATCTCATCACTCAGTTACTCTATCTTATCACGTGCATAACTTTATCTTTCCTTCATGTCAAGAAGCACGGATGAATTGCTATCTAGATTATGTCATATCACCCTGACATAGTTGCGGTAGCTGTTCTTTCAAAAGAATACGGATAGTAAACAAACCTTAAAAAAAAGAAAGAGTAAAAATACTATAGCTCGTCCGTTCACACATTCTCACCAAGAGATAGCGTAAGTGAGAGAGAAAGAGAGATCGAGCGCAAAGGAGAGAGTTAAAATTTGAATATATGCAATGACATTGTTACCTGATAATTTATAAATAACGATTACTACTACTACTACTACTACTACTACTACTACTACTACTACTACTACTACTACTACTACTACTACTACTACTGCTGCTGCTGCTGCTGCTGCTGCTACTACTACTTCTACTACTACTACTACTACTACTACTACTACTACTACTACTACTACTACTACTACTACTACTACTACTACTACTACTGCTGCTGCTGCTGCTGTTGCTGCTGCTACTACTACTGCTACTACTACTCCTTCTAATTATTCTCCTTCCTCTTCCACAACTACCACTACTACTACCACTACTACTACTACTACTACTTCTACTACTACTACTATTACTACTACTGCTGCTGCTGCTGCTGCTGCTGCTGCTACTACTACTACTACTACTACTACTGCTGCTGCTGCTGCTGCTGTTGCTGCTGCTACTACTACTGCTACTACTACTCCTTCTAATTATTCTCCTTCCTCTTCCACAACTACCACTACTACTACCACTACTACTACTACTACTTCTACTACTACTATTACTACTGCTGCTGCTGCTGCTGCTGCTGCAGCTACTACTGCTACTACTACTACTACTACTACTACTACTACTACTACTACTACTACTACTACTTATGGTATACTTACGGTAAGGATTAATTGTGTTTCTTCTCTTGAGTGCTTGAAATTATACAGATTCTTCAGCCCTACATTTCAGCCGGTGACAAACATTTTTTAGGGAAATATTTAGCACTAAAAAGACACGTTTCTTAAGTTTGCCTTAACAAATTTTTTCACAGTACTTTGAGCCTAACTGAGCTGCGATTGACGCACCACAGAAAAATCAAGCAATCATATGTTGTTACGTTGGAATTCTAAAATACTATTGTTTTACATTAGCGGCATCTTACGTTAAGCTGCTACTCGCTCAGTCATGGACATAAAGCCCAACCTCTCTTTGCTTGATAGTTCATGCAGTCAATTTGTTTTAAAATAGCTGACTCTTATTTACAATTTTAAATCGTCAACAGAACGACATAAGCAGTCACATAACAAATAGTACACACAATTATTTTTCGGAAACTGTAGACTAACTATGAATTTTACTAATAGTTTTTTTACAAAAGAAAGAAAAAGTGTTCTACACATTATACCAACTGGGATAGTAAAAAAGAAACACATGGTTTGTGATTATGTTTTTACCAATAATTTCAATTTGCAATGGTCAAGTACAACACTTTGTGAGAAGAAGGGACAGGCAGAGAGAGAGAAAGGTAATGGTGAGGATAGAAAGTGAGCGAGAGAGATTGAGAGAGAGACAGAGACAGCGAGAGACAGACAGAGAGAGAAAGAGACACAGACAGACAGACAGACAGACAGACAGATAGACAGACAGATGGGAAGGTAAAGGGAAACTGATAAACTTTGTATAGGAGTAGATTTGACATTATTTGAAAATTGGCATGGGTGTTAGAGAAAAACACAGAATTCGATAGATATCTCTATTATCTATATAACTTCTGGAGCACTCTTTAACAAATTAAGTAAAATTAAAATGATGCATTCTTTTGCTCTAATAAAAATCAGGTTTAGTATTCAGCTCAAATGTAACAAATAAAATGCGCAGTTCATACAATTTTTATTCTCTTTGTATTATGACAATTTTCCTTTTGCTATAGCTCCGTGGTAAAAACTATACCTAGAATTATAAATTGTTTGAGGGTTCCATTCAAATTCGAAATTACGCATATGCCTCACATCATGCGATCTTAGGTATCCAAACTGTATCACCTTGTTTTCTCAATGTTCATTTTTGACCCGGAGTACTTGTATCTATCTAGACCACCAATGCTATGTGAAGTTGTCTTCTCACCCTTCATGAAATAATGTCGTATTGTCTGCATAATGTGGGTTTCTAGATTAAATTTTATCCCACATCTTCTCTTGTTTAGTAAAAAATGTTTGTAAAAAATCTCTTATCTTCTTTTGCTTCTTCTAATACTCTGCCTTTATCCTTTACTAGTGATGTCAGCCTTTGGAATGTAAAATTTTTATTCTTAAGGTAATTATAATATCGTGCTGTTTTTTCTCCCTGCAATGTCCACCTGGCCTTAGATCTGATAAGGACTCTTTCGAGCGTCTTTGGTCTTAAATGTTCGAATCCTTCTTTTTCTTTATATAAATAAAGTTGAATTACAGTCTTTGACACTTTGAGTAAACTTTTGTTCTAGAGTAACTCACTATTAAACTTGCGAAATGCGTGATCCCTTTGGGAATTATTTATTTTTATGAATAAGGTAACAGATGAGTGATCAGATCTATATCCCAAGTCTACGGTTTTTGCATGTGTAAAAGGTTTCCAATGAGTCTGATATCAGAAAATCGTCAGGCGACCCATTATGAGTGATCAGATCTATATCCCAAGTCTATGGTTTTTGCATGTGTAAAAGGTTTCCAATGAGTCTGATATCAGAAAATCGTCAGGCGACCCATTATGAGTGATCAGATCTATATCCCAAGTCTATGGTTTTTGCATGTGTAAAAGGTTTCCAATGAGTCTGATATCAGAAAATCGTCAGGCGACCCATTATGAGTGATCAGATCTATATCCCAAGTCTATGGTTTTTGCATGTGTAAAAGGTTTCCAATGAGTCTGATATCAGAAAATCGTCAGGCGACCCATTAGCGTCTGGCTGTGGAGCACTGACCGTCCTCACGTATACTATGTTTGTTCTGGGTTTTGTTCTCACCAGAAATCGGTACACCAGGGTCCCAAATCAATTACTGCAGCCTTTCTTTGGCTTTGAGGTATTTCATATGTCGGTAATTCTTACCATCGAACTAAAGATCTAAACGTATATTCCAATCTCCGAAATGATAATTATTTGTTGTTTTTTATGTTAATGCGCGCCCTTAATACATTTGGATCATCCCTTTGAGGACCGTATATAGAACCTAATGATATCTTGCAATCTTCAATACTTACATAAAGGATAACAAATTTCCAATATCTCGATTGAAATGTGTTGTGAACATGTGTGGCTCCTCCTCTGTCTTCGGATGTGTATGACCCAAAACAGACTTGATAGCCTCGTTCAAGTTTGTAAACTGTTCCTGTCCCTTGACAAAACGCCTGTCATTATTTTCTTCAGCAAGTAGTGAAAGACTTAATGTCTCTTATTTTTAGATAATCAAAACCTTTCGTGTTAATAAAACACAATTTTACAACCCCATCTTTGGAATGTTTCGTCATTAAACAAATATCAATTGCATACTCAAGACAATGTGTTTATTATTTTGAGGAAAAATAAGTGAACAGTTTAATATCGCAATTAATTGGATATAGAACATATATTCTCTGATATAAATGACCTATTTTATCATTTAGGTTTTTTTGAGTTGAACGTGAAAGCTTGCTTGCGTCTGTAACAAAACATAAACAATGTGCAGTAGATTAAACTCACAGAATAAACGATGATATCAAAATACTAATTCGCTGGCTTCTTCTTAAAACTACTTTATTTTACAGGGGACTCGTATAACTACTTCTCCTTTTATCTCCTCCAGTTATGATTTTTTCTATAAGATCACACTTTATTTTTTTTGGAATTTATAAGAAGTCAAAGGATTACTAAATTGAATTATAATTTAATTTAGATAAGTAGATCCTGAAAATATCATGCTAAACACAAGCTTTTCCCAGTTTTTTCTTTGTACTTTCAATCATCCACCCTTTGTCTTCAATTCATCAAATAAAGGATATCAAAGATCCATTTCATTGGTTGATTTACTGTGTCTTAAAATTATATTGTTCAGTGTGGCGTCTCACTCCAGACATTATGACAACCGCACTGACACTGGACATTGCTACACATATATTGTCAGTATTTTTAGACTGCTCAGTGCTAGGGGACTATTAGTGTTGTTTACTTTCCTAACCGGGACACACACATCTCGAGATAGATGATCACAAGCTCACTCTCGAGATATCATCTCCATTACAACCAACCTTTTGGACCAGATGATTCGAAGATAATGAAAGTTAAGAAACTTATCTAAGTCTTGTTTTAATTTGATCATCTTTTATTGTAACAATATCTAATCGTTACAATTGGTGATCCCGACGACTCACATCGTCTGTGTGAGTTCTACAACCTAGACATACAACTCAAACCGGAGCAGCTACGCACCGTTCCAGACCTTCATCTAGATCTAGATTTAGTTAATCACCACCCCTCCTGCTAGAGACAACGAAACATGGCCGTCGAGAGCATCGCCCTAAAACTTTCAACATTTTGGGTTTCAAGTCCTTTAGCATGGTTTGCCCAAGCCGAAGCAAAGTTTGAACTAAGAAAAATTAGCCAGGACGAGACTAAGTATGCCACGTAGTAGCGGCATTGGACAATAGCATCACGTTTGTACCACAGGTCCACCCGTCCACTCATGGCTTCGGCGTCTAGCTCCTGATAGGTTGGCCGTAGCAAAGAAGGAATTCCTTGAGATGGAGCAAATGGGGATAATCAGAAAGTCAAACAGCCCTTGGGCATCACCACTTCACATTGTCGCAAAACCCAATGGTGGGTGGCGCCCTTGCGGGGATTATCGCCGCCTTAATGACGCAACAACGCCAGACCGCTACCCAATTCCCCACATCCAGGATTTTGCTGCACAGTTAGCTGGCAAAACCATCTTTTCGAAGATAGATCTGGTGCGCGGATACCATCAGATTCCTGTGCATCCTGACGACATACCCAAAACAGCTATTATTACTCCCTTTGGTCTGAACGAGTTCCTGCGCATGCCATTCGGCCTGAAAAATGCTGCTCAAACATTTCAGCGTTTGATGGACACTGTACTTCAGGGATTGACCTGTACATTCGTCTACCTCGATGACATTTTAGTGACAAGCTCGTCAGAACAAGAACATTTACAAGATATTCGCTCTGTGTGCAACCGTCTTCAAGATGCTGGGCTGGTGATCAAACTCGAAAAATGTCTATTCGGACTAAAGTCCCTTGCTTTCCTTGGCCACCAAATTTCTCACTTAGGCTCCACCCCAAAGCCATCCACAGTCAAAGGCCTACAGGAATTTCTAGGGATGATCAACTTCTACCACAGGTTCATTTCTCGTGCCGCGTCACTTCTTCTCCCGCTTCACTGCGCGCTACAAAAGTCAACACCTCGGCAAGTTCTCAGCTGGACAGCAGAAATGGACAACGCTTTCACATCAATTAAAGCAGCCTTATCAGAAGCCACCATGCTCAGCTACCCCGAACCCGAGGCACATATTTCTCTTACCTCTGATGCCTCCGAACAAGCAGTTGGGGCAGTACTTGAGCAGTATGTGCAAGGAGTATGGCAACCCCTTGCCTTCTTCAGCAAACGACTTCGTCCGCCCGAAAAAAAGTATAGCACTTTCGATCGAGAGCTGTTGGGGCTAAACCTACCAATCAGACACTTCAGGTTTTTTCTTGAGGGGAGGCCATTTACTGCATACACCGACCACAAACCGCTTGTGGGTGCAATGTCCAAACTTTCAGATCCATGGACAGCGCGCCAACAGCGTCACCTCGCTTTCATTTCAGAGTTCTCAACGGACATCCGTCATGTTTCTGGAAAATCCAATGTGGTGGCCGACTATCTGTCACGAGCTGCCCTCGGCAATGTCAGCCTTGGCATAGACTATGGCGCTATGGCAGCTGAACAAGCAGAAGACGCAGAGGTAAAGGCATTCCAGACAGCTATCACAGGTCTTCAAATCATGCCTTACCAAATCCACAACTCCACGTTGCTGTGCGACATATCCACAGGCCTCCCTCGTCCATTAGTCCCCCGCAGTTTCCAACGCCAAGTTTTCGAAACAATTCATAACCTAGCACACCCAAGTCGAAAATCAACCGTGAAGTTGGTGTCACAAAAATTCGTTTGGCATGGTCTAAAAAAACAGGTTAGCCAATGGACACAAGAATGCCTTGCATGCCAGAAGTCTAAAATCCAATCACATGTGTACTCGCCAGTGATCAATATACCAGTCCCATCGAAAAGATTTAGTCACTTGCACATTGATCTTGTTGGACCATTGCCCCCTTCAGAGGGTTTTTCACACCTGCTAACCATCATTGACAGGACCACGCGCTGGCGTGAAGCGGTACCCTTAAGGAGCACTTCAACCACCGACTGTGCAAGGGCCCTCATCAGGCATTGGATTTCTCGTTTCGGGGTCCTCCTGGATTTAACTTCAGACAGAGGCCCCCAATTTGCTTCGACACTTTGGAATGAAATAGCCCTACAGCTTGGAGTACAACTTCACAGGACCACGGATTATCATCCACAGTCCAACGGCCTTGTCGAGCGGTTCCATAGAACGTTGAAGGCAGCGCTCAAAGCCCGTCTACAGGGGCCTAACTGGGCAGACGAGTTACCATGGGTCCTTTTGGGTCTAAGAACTGCCCCCAAAGAGTATCTTGGTTTTTCTACCGCTGAGCATGTCTATGGAACACCTTTGACTGTTCCGGGAGAATTTATAGACCTTTCTTCAAAGTTTCGACCAGTTTGTACCCCTAATGACCTTTTCTACACAAAATTAAAGAACTTATCGCCTTTTGCCACTGCCCACCACAAGTTATCATCGCCATCCGCTGTGCCGCAATCGCTCCGTGATGCAAAGTTTGTTTTCATTCGCCATGATGGTCACCGTGGTCCCTTCCAGCGTCCATACAACGGGCCCTTCCGGGTGATCACCTCAGGTGACAAAACTTTCCGCATCATGGTTGGAGGCCGCGAAGAGATAATTTCAGTCGACCGCTTGAAGCCAGCTCATGTAGACCTCACCGGCCCGGTAACAGCAGCGCAGCCACTGTGGACGTCCGCCACTCCAACCAGCGGAGCCAGCACCCCAGGAGAGGGTACTCGTGCCCGAGAATACATCAACACGACCGGAATCTCGCTTAACACGTTCGGGGCGCACTGTTCGTTTGCCCTGTCGTTTCCACTGATCACAATGCCAGTGCTGGGGGGGAGCTCTGTGGCGTCTCACTCCAGACATTATCACAACCGCACTGACACTGGACATTGCTACACACATATTGCCAGTATTTTTAGACTGCTCAGTGCTAGGGGACTATTAGTGTTGTTTACTTTCCTAACCAGGACACACACATCTCGAGATAGATGATCACAAGCTCACCTCTCGAGATATCATCTCCATTACAACCAACCTTTTGGACCAGATGATTCGAAGATAATGAAAGTTAAGAAACTTATCTAAGTCTTGTTTTAATTTAATCATCTTTTATTGGAACAATATCTAATCGTTACATCAGCGTCATTTGAAAACCTGCATCATACTATATTTCAGGTTTAATTTTAGTTTTTCTTTGTGATGCACTACAAAGTTAAGTTAAAAAACATTAACCATTCATTTTTCACACAAACATGCAATAAAGCAGAGTTTCAATCTGCTGTTTTATTCTGCAAAAAATCGATGTCTACTTTGCTTGTTTCCTGTCATATTTTTTTTTGTCGGGTATGTCCTTTCATATTATGGAAATACAAGGAAAACATCCTCTGTAAGAACAAACTTGATGCCGTGAACAGTAGAAGTATGCTTCAAATATAACCGACCTAAAGTATTATTCTATAGGTGCGTGTCGGTTTGAGGCAATCAGGTTAAGTGACAATGAGACTTTCAGAGCTTCGCACAATCAAAGCGATGCGACTAACTCGTACAGCGTAAATCAAACGGCTTCTTCGGAGGAGGTCGATTTCGAGCTCGTTGTATCCAGACTAGAGCTATATTTAAACGCTGGCGTGGCGTACTCCTGACTAACATTTCCTGTCTTGCTCTGAGCATGTCCAAGCAAGCTCTGTGTTTGGTTCGCTATCTGATCATTCTCAGTTTTAGACTTTACAAACAGTCTTTGATAAAGGAACCACACCGAGGATAACGCTAAAAGATTAAACCAAAAAACGTACATGCGGGAATGCCCTTTATATATATATATATATATATATATATATATATATATATATATATATATATATGATATCAATAGTACCCTCGGTGGTATTAGTAGTAGCAATATGAATTTACTACCTTTTTCTGGCATTACCATTAAAAAAAAGCAATTATTACTTAGGTGCTATCACACCTCTTTAAAAGCTAGCTTTATAGTGAATGTAACGCTTTATTAAACAACAGTATTGAAGGATTTATTCTGCATAACATGTCTATGAAGATCACCTGAAACGAAGAAAAATTGATAAAGACATCCCTTACAAATTGTTTAAAAGATAGGATGAGTATGGAACCGATGTGAATGAATAAAATTTGTCAACTGATAAACTTCTTCATACAATCAACTTGTCAGACACCATTTGCGTATATCTTCGTATACTGGGAAAAATTGATCTTGAAGGTAAATAAAAGAATAAAAAAGAACAACTTTGGTTTACTTCAATATTGCCTAAAGGGAAAAAAAAAACAGTTTTTAATTCAGAAATACTACTCATCGAATGAGAAAGACACAGTCATAAGTGAACTATCTTAGTATTAGATAAGGAGACGTAACGCTGCTAAGAGTACTTCTAATAATTAACTGGATTTTAGTAACATACTAAGGTGTATTGGAAGAATTATGGTAAGCTCTATTTATTTAAGAAATCTGCCGTGATAATATTATGGTAACATCCTGTCATAATAATTTACGCTATACATGAAACAGGACAAGAATCATTAAATTTTCAGATAACTTCATCTGAATCAATTACTCAATGTCCAATAGGTAAACTATTTTGAGTAATTATAATATCAAGGATTATGTCTTGTCTGTCTGCCTCTGTTGCTAATCTTTTTTTTTTTAAAACCTGCCTTTTTGTCTGTCTCTGTGTATCTTTCTTTGTCTTGATCCACCTATATAATTATCTCTGACTTTAGAGGTATGTTCACACCTCAGCTTTTTCAGTATTTTCAGCTAAAGACGCCGACTAAGAAAATAAACTGACGTAAAAAATAGCAAAGCGTAATGTTTCCATGAGAGCATTTTTTAAGATTTGTGTTTCTAACTGCAAATTGCTAATGTAAACATACACAGAAAAACATAAATAGGAATTTTTAATGCTGACAACTTTTTTTCAAAACACTGGACTTTAAGAAAATGTATAAGTTGCTACAATGCTCTGTTGTAATTTTAGAAATACTTTTCAGCTCATAATATGACTTAGAATTTTTTATAGTCGGTTATCATAAAGACATGACAAGGTTAAAAAATCTTACCTCTTTTATTTGAAAAGAAACTATTTGGACGTAAGTCTGTTTATTTACTTACACACTCTTTAAACCGGACTGTTATGCGAAATGTTATGTACCAAGCGAAGTTGAGCATCCAATGAAAAATATCGCCACAATTTTCCGTGGAAATTGAGACGTAAGATGTCTTATATTGATATAGGCTTCAGCTCTGGAATGATACAAATGAACAAATCCGAAACATATTTGTGTAAAGTTGTCAACAATTATAAATCCATCCATGACAGTGTTAACGCTACGCTTTTTTTAAATTTAACCACTATCGATTTGTCATAGAAAGTAAGAGAGATAAAGAGGATGAGACGCGGATAGATAGAGGAGACTTAGAAGTTTTGAGAAACACAAAATGAGAGATGCAAGACAGGCACAGAAAAGTCCATCTCTACACTAGTCAGGTGTGCTTTTTGCCGACCTTTGTGTCAGAGCTTCTCACTCTGTGTTGATCTACACTTTTCATGTTGACGCCCTTTCAAGATAAAACATCATTGTATCATGTGAGAGGGAACATCAAATGCCATTGTATTGAATAAAGCTTAAGGCTGTGCCAAAAAAAAAAAAAGCCAAAATGTAATTCTTCTCAATCGAATCATGCAAGCAATTTGCTTTCTTATTTTCTAATAAAATAGATTCGACCAGGACCCATCTGGCTGCTATGGTTCATAAGAATAAGGTTCGACTCACTGGCAATATGAGGTTCTATTCATTCTATTAAAAAAAACAACTGAAATTACTTGTCTGTATACATTGAATCTCATGCAAAGATTCCCGATCTACCATCGCTTAGTTTGCAATACATTGAGTTTCTCTGCTCCAAAGGTCACGGTAACCTGTGGTAGAGATACATTATAGGAAAGAAAAAATTCTCCGTGAAAATGGAACCAGGAAAAGGGTAAAGAGTGCTTTGTGTTATTGAAATCTTGTTGAAGGAGAGAAGTCAAAGTACATAAAGTAAACAGCATTTGAAGTAATAGTTTGAAAAATAGCACATCGTAAACTGTTTGCAATAGAAAATATGGAAAACAATTGTTCCTTTTTAAAAAAAATAATTTGCAACTTCAAAAACTTTTGCATTAAAAAAAAATAGCCTTTTCAAAAATAAAAAAAACAATTAATGATAACAAGGCGAACAAATTATCAGTGCTAAGTTGCCAAACAACATTATTTCTTCAATGAGTTCATTTCCATTTATCTGCCAACAACTTCAGGAGGTTTAGGTATATGATTTTTTTTTAGTTTTTCAGATAATAACATTTTAAAGGTTTTTTGAAAAAAAAAAATACATCTTGAAGATATCCAGCAGAAAGCTAATTTCGATATTCATTGCGTCAAAAACCTCTCCTTGCGTGCCCGATTGTTTCCTGCACACAGGCCACGCGCTGTCATACCTGCCTGGAGACCTCTTTTTTTGGGTGTCACCATTGTCGCAGGATTTTCCTAGGCATTCAGTTTTGTCCTGGCTGGAATTTATGAAAACAAATAATGTTATATATCTGTGGCATTCACGCAATGGATATAATTATTTTCTAAAATTGGAAATTGAATATTTACGTATTTTAAATTTCATGTCTACACTAACCTTATGAAAAAGGCAATCACGAAATTTAAATTCATTAAAAAAAAACCAAAAATACAAAAAACCAATCTGTCATAGTCAAGCAAGAAAAGCATTCAATACGTATTTTAAGAAATTTTCGATAACGAACCATTTTTCTTTTTAATGTAAGATAAAAACCGTAACAATATATAATATAATAATAAAAATAATAATAATAATAATAATAATAAGAAGAAGAAGAAGAAGAAGAAGAAGAAGAAGAAGAAGAAGAAGAAGAAGAAGAAGAAGAAGAAGAAGAAGAAGAAGAAGAAGAAGAAGAACAACAACAACAACAACAACAACAACAACAACAACAACAACAACAACAACAACAACAACAACAAGAAGCAGTAATAATGATGATAAAACTAATTATAATTACTGAAATTAATTGGGCCAAAGAAATTGGAGAGAGAAGGCGCAGGAAAGAGGGAGATAGAAATGAGAGAGTCAGAAAGAGAGAGAAAGAGAGAGAGAGAGAGAGAGAGAGAGAGAGAGAGAGAGAGAGAGAGGGAGGGAGAGGGAGAGAGAGAGAAATTTTTAATAGAATATGTTCTGATTAAAATGGTGCGTTGTCAATGATTAAAAATATAAAATTCATATAAAATATTGAATTCCTTCATATCTTAAAAATGATGTAGGACACTGTAAAATTGTCGAGAGCCTTTTCAATAGGTGTAAACTTGAATTGTTTAAATATTTACATATTATGGTTGGTAGTCGAAAAAATGTTTTCAGAAATGGAAAAAATTATATTATGGTTGATAATTTTAAAAGGCACAATAAATATGTTTCAGCTACTTAATATAGATTATTAAAGGATAAGTTAAACCAAGTTAGTGAATAGGATGTAAAAAAAATGACGTTGACAACATTTAATAATGAACTAAAAAGAGAAATTGAAAACCTGCCTTTCCTTAAAATAACTTTATATCTGGATTAAGAAAGAGTAGTCACAAAGAAGTAAAAGAGAAAGAAAGATAAATATATAGGAAGACAGAGAG
>JAWDGP010008095.1:0-13176 GCA_033675545.1 Elysia crispata | reverse complement strand
AAAGAAACATTAACTTAGAAATAAATCAAGTTTTCAAGTTTATATGTCAAGTAAGTGAAAAAATTGTTATTTTTTTAATTATTGAGAAGAAGTGATGCGATCATTAAAAGATGGAAACAATATACATCTTAAAGTCACCGGTGAAAAACAGTATAATTTTCTCCATCCCACAAGCCACTAACCGTTCAAATCGTGTTTAAAAGGATTAGCATATAAAGGGCCTTTGTCTTCACTTCGAGAGTAATAAACGCATTCTGAAACTCTAAACATGATGTATCGCAATAAACTAACAGTACTAAAACCAACGACTATATTTAAATTGTAATATCCATTAATCTAACCAAATTTGATGAGGACAGGAAAAACTAGCTTTAAGATGTTTGAGAATTCAGCGTTTTTCATTAGCATGGACATGCAACTGAGAGAGATATATGAGGGCATTTTGACTTGCTGGGCCGTAATTGAAACATATCAATAATTTTGTTTTTTGGAAGTAAAACGTTTTTAAGACTTTAAATAAGGATCCTAAATATTCCCTTAGTTGTTGTGTTTTAAACTCATAGGTCATGATAATAAGATAACAAAAGTATTGTTGTAAAAAATGTGTTTCTTATTTCAGTAAAAACTTGACTAAAGAATTATATCCAAAAAAATTAATAAGTAAAACTGTGAACAAATTGGTCTCAAGCAAACTGCTTTTACAAATAAGTCATTCAAAACTCTCTTTAGGAAAGAAAACATGAAAAACCGACTTGGCAGCTTTATAGGACAAAAATATAAGCAGAGGTTCTGATTCGATCGGAATGGACTTTAATTGAACTCTTTATCTTTTTTTTACCATTCTAATTTTTTGGGGGACCATGAAAATTTTTTGCATTTAAATGAGCTAGGTATCTCTTGCTACATGAACAGAAACATTAAATCCTAGAATCTTTACTATTACGAAACAATTTTGGAGATACCTATACAATGACTGAAACTATCGAGTTGATATCCTGATTTGCATTGCTTGCATTTGTAAGTTCCACGTGTATTCCTACAATGCCTTCTGGATTTGCAGTTGTCTGTTTTCCTCTTACATTCATTTATATCTGTAGACCGCAAAAAAATCAGAGAAAATCAGTGTTTATTTTCAGTAAAAAGAATGTTTGTTGGAAAGATTCATAAACAAGAAGCCATATATATATATATATATATATATATATATATATATATATATGAGAGAGAGAGAGAGAGAGAGAGAAAGAGAAAGAAAGATATATTAGTAGTTAGATAGTCAGACAAACTTTGAGATGAGGTGCATTCTACAGCTACGACTTTCAAAAGAAAGTCAATTCACATTTATATATTTTCTTTTTATAAATGAGAATTCCTCCCCCTTATTACAACTTAAAAAAAAAGAAAAAACGATTAAAAAAAATAAAGTTACGGAAAAAATAGCAAGATAGAGAGAAAGAAGGAAATCGAAGAAATTTTTTTTAAAGTTTTTGAATGAAAGATATTATTAGAGTCGTAGGGGTATTTTCCATAAAATCCGGTTTA
The DNA here is from genome assembly GCA_033675545.1 of Elysia crispata. NCBI lineage: Eukaryota > Metazoa > Mollusca > Gastropoda > Plakobranchidae > Elysia > Elysia crispata. The sequence continues at coordinate 11,634 of JAWDGP010008095.1, read as the reverse complement.
GAAATAAGCCTTTTATGAAACATTTTTGGATGGATTAAAATTGATTAAGAATGAATTAAACAAATCATATATATTAATCTATGTGATATTTCATTTTCGTGTAATAGTATGAAGACACTGATCCTTTTTACATTATGTTTGTATTTGTTTTTTAATTAAAAGCGGCATTAAGTTTTTTTTTTATTTTAAATGAGCTTTTTTTGGATGACAAGAGTCAAATTTTAAAGTAACAAAAAGTAGATACGTTTTTTCGCTTCTAAATATAGCAATAACATCATTTCTTTCTATTTTATATTGTAAAATATTTATAATGATTTAAACATGTCAGGCAGAGTAAGAAAGAAAAAAGGGTAAAGTGTTCATAAAAACATTTAACCATATAAAATGCTGGGTTACTAGTGCCAAAAAAATCAGTTGCTATATATGAGCTAACCTAAATGATATATATTTTGAAATGAAAGCCTTTCATTCTTTATTATGCTTTTCCAAGTAAAACTGCTTCTTGCGCACTAGTCACATCATGTACGGGAATATTAGATTATATATCTCTATCTCGGAGTTTACTACGCTCCAACTTTTAATCTTTTCTTTTTCTTTTTTCTGCTTGGAAAGGTGTTTTTTTTATCAGTGACAAAACCCTCAAGGACGTTGTGGTATTTTTTTTCTTTAGTTTATAACCTTACTACTTAGTCCAACGAACATCCTAACTCCGTCTCTTTATCCCCATGTGCAGGAGTTACTGAAGATATCAATTGTCCGTATGGCAAAAGAAATTGAAAGAACTTTTCATAAAAACTCCCTCTTTGGTACTTAGGCACATTCATTTTCGAGTCGCAATTATGTGCATTACTATATAAAATGAATGCTCTTTTATGGAAAATCTTTTTATTGCTTTCCCCCTAAAAAGCGTAAAGTGGGCTAGACAAGTTAGGATTATTTAACTCTTTTTATTCTCCTTAAGAAATAGACTTTCACAGCCTGTATTTAGTAATACCTCTGCAGCGTTTGTTAAGATAGAATCCCGGTTTGCAGGCCGTGCACCGATACGTTCCAACTCCATCCCGACACTCTTTTGTGGATTTGCAACTGTGCGTGTTCTCTTGACATTCATTTGTATCTGTTAACCGCAAAAAAAGCGAAGATCGGTTTGCTTGTAATATTATAAGAAGGTTTGTATTTAAGAAAAATTAATAATCAAAGAGAAGAAGGAAATCTGTGAACTAATGATTTTAATGCTGCCTACTTTAACAAAACAAAACCAAGATTTCAAACCTTCAGTAAGAATGATGACTGTAAATGTGGGCGATGTATCTAACAGGGCAAGCCTAGTCTTACATACAATAAAAGATGGAAAAGAAGTGTTAGAGTAATAGAAAGTTTGGAGGTAAATGATTATGACAAAATATGTTATATAGAATGTAAAGTAACTAGAGATAATTATGTAAAAAAAAAGAAATAATAAATAGATGGCTAGATAAAATAGCCGATTAAAAAAAATAAAATTGTATCATAAAGTTTGTTTCTTTTGGTAAAGTAGATTTTAGTCAAACCAGAGCTGTCATTCACTAGATTAAAAGGCGCGTTATCAGTGCGAAGTTCTGAATTAACAGACTAGACATAATACTAATCAAAGCACAAAATCTAATTTTGATAGACAAATTGAAACATATGAAGCAAAATAAAAGGAATAAAATCCATATTTTACTTTTCATTAATTTTTTTTAAATTTTTTCTTTAAATACCATTTCATATAAACAAGTAAGAGAAATCTCTTACTTGAACAATGTCTTGTTTCCTTGATATTTATAATATATATATATATATATACACAATTAAATCTTAAATGAGGTTATACTTTTGCAAGGTGTGCCATTTATAAAGCTGTATCCCTTTTTACATGCAGAGCATTTGAAAGAGCCATGCAGATTCGTACAGTCGCGTATGGATTTACAGTTGTGTTTCTTCTCTTTACACTCATTTATGTCTGTAGACAGTAACAAATTAAAAAAAAAATAATTCGTTAAGTGGATAGAGATTATTATGCGAAATGTATATGTTTTGAACGTTCTTGTAGTTTACAGCATGTAGTTATTTTTATCTCTTACACATTTTATTCTCTCTCCATCTGATATAGTATTTTTTTTTAATTTGCTTAAGTTTGTTTACGTAAATAAAACTTACAGAAATATGTTTGGTGAAAAAAGAGTTTATTTACAAAGAGCTACAATTAAAACGCAAGTTACATTAAGCTAAAACATATATCGCATTTGTCATAATTATGAACTCACAATAGGGTTTCTTTTTAGCACTTGGAACATATTGGGCATTTCTCTTATATTACAATGTCTAAAATGAAATAAGGTTATACGAAATTCTATATACATTTTCAAGCCATTATACATTTGGAAAATAACGCTCTATGACTTTATATAGATAAGTTGAATACGCTTTTTCTGTAAGGTTTACAAATTTTCTCAACATATCTTTGGTTTAAAATTATCAAAAAATATACACTTTTTTTACTTAAATCTGTTTCTTCAAAAGAAAACTGATTGATAGAAAAAATTAAGAAGATAAAATGTCACCTGGAAACCATAAAGCAAATACGTAATTCAAAACCCTCATTATGAAAAGGCTAAAACTAAATATTGACCCAGCAACGAGGGAGACAGATTGCTGAATAGAGAAAGTGTGACAGAGGCAGAGGTAGAAAAAATAACAAAAAAGCTTTACAAAGACAGAGAGAAAAAAGGTAAACAATGCAAGCTGCCGTAATGGCATGATATTTCACAGAAATATTAAGGGACGTGAAACGAGTGAAACAATCAAACTTATGGATTAAAAAATGAATTGGGATAGGTTGAAATGCATAAAGATATAAGAAAGAACGGAAAACATGATTATAATTAGTTTTTTCTTTCTGTTTTTTTCCATGGTTTTGTTTTATTTTTTTTTTCTGTTTTAGACAAAATAATCTAACTTTGGTTAGAAATCATGAAAGGGTGCCTGGTTTGTAAATAACGAATGCCTTTCTCAAAAGGTTAGCTAAAAATATGAGAAAGTTATTTATTTTAACGTTGACGAATAATTTGAACTAATTTGTCGTGAAATATAAAAAGAAAGTCTAAATTAAGATAAAAGTGTTTTAAAGTGCATAGTCATATTCATTCAATTTTTTTTCAGTGATAAAAGAACTTGAAATAAAAAAAAAAATTCGTTAGGCCGAGCATAAGAAGAAAACTTACTGAATAATCATTTTAAATATTAGATTCCTTATTTTGTTTTTGTTTTTATTTTTTTTCTTATAAAATCAAATTATGCCGAAAAAAAAACAAGAAACAAAAACATCTTCTTAATGTGTTCCAGAATAAAAGAGGTTAAAAACCCAGTATCTATTGGTCGAACTCTATATTGAGAAAGGCATGACCTTCCTTACCTTCGTAAAGACATTTTTGCAAAAGACAAAAAGAAGCTAAATTGCGTTGAACTAATTGCAAACATTAAGCGTTTGCTTGTAAGCACAAAGTGGTAGTGAATTATGACGCCCGACTAGACCGCCCTTGGCGTATAAGTGCACTAGTTCAATATGAACGTGCGTCAACTAAGCACTGACTAATTTAGACGGGCTTGAGGAGTCAACTGCATTTTTTTACTTCTCGGCTACACTGGCGTTTCTTCTTTGTAAACAAACAACGGTGGTAGCAGCAAAATATGCGCGGCGTGATCTTAGACCTGAAAGAGTATTTCACGGCCGGTAAAGGCCGACCGGGTAGTTTGATGACACCCATTTATGTGAACTACCACTAGTTCTAAGAAATTGATATTCTCCTCATGGATAAGATAAGGTTTTTTTCGCTCTTATGCTACATCTGGCCATTCCGAGAAACTGAGATAAACCTAGATCTGAAAGAGGCATAAACTAAATGCTGATTTACCCAGATATAAAAATTGTCAAAACGTGAATTTCGAAACCTATTTATTCGTTTTGGAAATCCATGCTTTGGTTTATGAAACTAATGTCGTGTTCTTAATCGAAATCCGGTTGGGTGAATTAATAAAGCTGTGTAACTTAACGGTAGATCGTTAGCTATCACACATAAAACTATGAGCAGCTGTAAGAAGGAAGCAGTATTTGCGCTTAAAATAATCATGACATCATGTAAAGCGACCTACAAAAGGAAGATGAACTGATTTTGCACGTGCGCATCGGTTCTTACGGCAGTTTAGTGGCTATTACGAATATAAAGTAAGTTTTTGTTTGAAATTCCCATAGTGCATACGCATTTTCGCTAGTATTAGAAGAGAGATAAGTTAATTTACGTCGAAGCTTATGCGATGGGTAAATTGTTCCGAGTTACAACAAAATTGTGAATACCACCCAACATCCTATACTAAAACTCTTATAGTAATGCAGCATTAACCTCCTCAGAAGAAAACCTTACTTAATAAATAACAAAAGAACAATGTGAAGAACAGATTTGCTGAAAATTTCATCGAAGCGAAACTGCAAGTTTCATAGTCAAACAGTAACAATTCTTGCCCTCACCCTAAAATTTTACTTCATAGTGTTTAGTTTTTCCATCAGATTATTTAAATTAAAGAGAGTCACGTTCATTGAAACAATTTGATTGGTGAGGCCGCAAGTTTAAGTTCTGTAGTTTAACCACTTATCTTGATTCTGTATCTGTCGTAATATTTTAGATTATGAAAACATATTGCAATTAAATGGGTTAGGAAATCTTGCAAATAAACTGTTTCAATAAGCACTAAGAACTTTAAAAAAAAGTCAATTTAAGGATACCTATACAGTGGCCGGCGCGGTTGAGTCGGTAACCCATGTTACAGGGATTGCATGTGAAAGATCCCTGTACATTTTCACAACGCATCCTTGATGTGCAGTTATGTGTATTTTTCTTACATTCATTTATATCTGTAGACCGTAAAAAATTATACAAAGTCATTAGATACGAAAGAAATTTATGTTTCATATTATTACTTGAAGAAAGCTTATTCAAGACGCTCATAAACGTTTCATAAGGGTTAAATAATGTTACCTTTCTTTTTTCTTGTCTTTTTTTAAATTTTTACTCCCAATCTTTTTAGACCGGATACTAAAAACATTTTACGAGTCTATGTTACAATAAAACATTTTCTTAGGTGTGGCAAAGAAAAGAAATCCGTACAAATAATTTCAAAATCGATTTGATCAAATGGTCGTAAAAAATAAACAACGAACGAGATAACTAGAAAGGTGAAAAGATGGAGAACGGCTAAAGAAATGTAAAAATAAAAAAGTTATAGTTAGACTGAAATAAGAAAAAAGTAAAAAGAATGTTGGTGAAATAGAACACATTGTCATAGAAATTAAACCAGATAGATTAAAATATCAAATGACTCATAGATAAATAGGTATATAGATAGATAGATGAATAGACAGAGAAATAAAAGACGGATTGTCTGATAGATAACGGATAGGAAGATGGAGCAGAAATATGATAAGTATCATTCCAGAATGAAGACTTTCTATGCAGAACTCAATTCCATCCTGAACAGATTTTTGCTTGGCTAGATGGGAAACCGACCTCTCAGTAGGAGATTCTGCTCGAAACTTCACGTATATTAAATTAACAATAAAAAAGGGGAAAAAATCATAAATTACATTGCAAGGCAGATTAAAAAAATTAAGCAAAATCGAGATAGAAATAGAAATCTACCTCGCTTTTAGCGTCTACAACAACAATGGTTTTGGTAATCCTTAAAAAATTGTATCGTTTTAAAAAAATAATCAGTGTCATCCTGATTTTCGGTCGAAATTTTATAATGCAACCTTATAAAAAATTAATTTTCATCTTTTTACGCTGTCATTCTGGTGAAAATAAATGAAGATTCCGATCCATACCAAAGTTGTTCGGTTTTTTTTTGTTAAGACCAGCATCAAGTTGTTTTGAAGAGATATTTATGAATGAAGTACGATTATGATAAAATTTAATCTATTGCTCTTTTTCCCTTACATCAAAACCGTTCAAATTGTATTAAAAAGGATTCGCTATAAAAAAAATCGTTCTTACTTATAGGAATCTTGGTTTGCCAAAAAGACTGTCATGGTTTTTTATTAGTTGCAGCGTGTAAAACCTACTCTTTGGATTCCGTCTGGAGCTAGGAATATGTATCTCTTTTCATGCTTGTGGGGGCGTTGTATTTTTCTCGAATTCAAAACGTTTGCAACATGCTAATAATTTTTAAATACGTTTCACCTTACTCCTAAGTTTAAACATAAAAAAGATACAAGCTCACCATGCATAACTGATGTATCTATCATGATGTGAAAAAGACACCCTGATAATTTCTATTTTTTTTTTAAAACAGAACCACAGCTTAGATAATAAAGCATGACATATTCGGGTCGTTTTCTTGGAAAACATGTAAGCATAAATAAATCGTGAGTGTATGTCCTTTCGATTCTACTTAAATCTAGATTCTATATTTGCTCTTTCTTTAAAAAATTTCTTAAACTTTTTTCACACAAACAGGATAGGCAACTGTTAATATAATTGTTAAATGTCCTTTTTCCCTATACATCTTAACATTTTCATCAGAAAAACTCGTAATACCTTTGCAATGTCCGACTTTGTTAAGATTGAATCCCGACCTGCAGGCTGTACAACGGTAAGATCCATCTGTATTCTGACACTCTTCCGTGGAGTTACAGACGTGAGTGTCCTCCTGACACTCATTGATGTCTGTAGACCGCAACAAGTCAGAGAAAATCAAAATCAAATATTGTCAGAAAAATTAAAAGAAGAGAGCAAGTTAAAATTAATATTTAAATTTAAATGCACTTTGCAAATATTCTGAATTTTTTTTGTCAAGATAGTATTCCAATTTGCGGTCTGTGCATAGGTAATTTCCATTTAGTTCTGACACTTTTCTGACGAGATATACTTGTGTTTATTTACTTCACACTCGTTTAAGTCTGTAGAACATAAAAAATATGTGATATTTAGTCGTAACTTTGATCGAATTTATCATGCGAAGTATAAATGTTTTAACAGTTATACAGCTTCCATCTACTTGAGTTATTTTATATCCTATATATTTTGACTGTGTCTCTCTCTTAAACCGGGGTTTATTAAAAATATATTATTCTTCACTACATAACGAATTAAAAAAAATATTTTGGAGCCCTGCTTTGCTTACCACGCAGTGCGTTCTAACACTAATTGTAATAATCTGGGACGTCTGCTTCATTTATTTGACACATAACTGAGTTTTTTTTTCAATGGAACAGTGTGTGTACGTCTTAATGTATTAGCAGATCTATAAGTGCATTTGGCATTGCTAATACCCTTTAGACACGTTCTTTTCATTATGATTGGATTTTTCGATTAAATAAAGATTTAATACTTCATAAACTATGTTGTAAACCCCCTTGATTTTCATAAGAATTTGATTTTTTTTTCTGATTTATCTATAACCAAACTTGGTAGAGAAATAATTTGAAATAATTATTTATTGCGTTCAAAACAGTAAATCTTTGACATAAGCATCTTAAGACTGATTTCAAAAAAGTGGTTCAATCCCTACCTTTGGCAAGATGTTAAGCCGCCGTATGGGTATGAAATTTTGCAAAAAAAAACTTATGAGAAGTAAAACGTTTAAACAATTACAAGCAGAAAAAAGATTTTGCAGAGTTTTAAGAAATAGAAGCTGGAGAGAAAGAAAAATAAATAAAACAAATTAAATTTGGTCCTTCTCATCCGAATGTAAATAATAATAGCTTAGAAACCCTGAAAAATGTAAAGTTTGTAAAAGACCAAGAACATTCAACAAAAATGATTTAACGGAATATCAGAATGGTATTATAAAAACAACAAAAAATGTTCAGCATTTTACCTTGTCATTATGGTGCAAAATATATCGAAAAATCGGAAGATCCATAATGAATATGTCATTCCTTTTTTATGATCAATATGTTGCCGTAAAAAAAGAAGAATGCCAAATATGTTGCCTTAAAAGGGAAATATACTCGCGACTTGTGAGGGAGGGTGTGTGTGGTGGTACTAGTAGTAGCGACACGACACACTATGGGACACTATAGGCACTATCCTGCAAAATTGTCCAATATTGGCTATATGCCTACTCCCTACTCCATAAAGTTTGTCTCTCTACTCTACAGGTTCGGTGTGATAAATTGTGAAATGTTTTGTTTTTGTATGAAAGTGTAATTTTACCGACAACGCCAGGAATTCGTTTTGTAATTTTCTTTCAGCGGCTGTATGAGAGCTACTGACTGGGTTTAGTTGGGTTTTAGTCCTTACTTTTAGTTTGGTTTTAACTGGGTTCAAGTTTATCACTAGACAAGTTATTTTTGTATCTTAAGTTTGTTTTGTCGACTGCAATAAAAGAAACGATAAAAACTTACATCGGTACAGTTTTTATTTCCTGCACACTTACCTGTCGTGCTTTACCACTAGTCACATTACTCATAGTTTGTCATATCTGGTAGCTTAGTTGGAATTCGCTAAGTTCACCATTATTACAAAACGAATTCCTGGCGTTGTCGGATAACTTACACTTTTATACACACACAAAACATTTCACAATTTATCACACCGAACCTTTAGAGTAGAGAGACAAACTTTATGGAATAGGGAGTAGGCATATAGCCAATATTGTACAATTTTGCAGGATTGTTAATAGTGCCTATAGTATCCCTATAGTATCCCATAGTTTGTCGTGTCGCTACTACTAGTACCACCACACACACCCTCCCTCACGAGTCACGCGAGTATATTTCCCTTTTAAGGCAACATATTTGGCATTCTTTTTTTAAGGCAACATAAATATCAAGTCATTTTGAAGAAATGCTAATTTTTAGTGTATGTTGAGTTGTAGAATTTACCAAAATTAACAGGACATTAAAATGAGCCCATCTCATTGTTTTTACAAAATGTTGAAAAATTATGACTGGATGTACCATTTAAATATTCGATGCTAATTAACTAGCAAATTAAATTTCTCTAAACATCAAAACAGTTCAAATGGTCTTTAAAAAGGTTTCACTGGAAAAGCAAGCTTTTTTTTTTCTATGGAAGCCAGGGTATGGCAATAAAAAAAACACTACGTATATATTACTTGTAGTACTAAAGAGGTTAGAACAATCTTTAAAAGATAGTTATAACTGAGTTTATACCTGCAGAGACGGTCGTATTTTTATAAGGAAAAAAAGGCAAAGGCTATGGATTTTTACAAATCTGATTCTATTCCAAATAATTACGATTTTGATTTAAAAAATTCAACTTTCATAAATTATTATCTCCATAACATCTGACACTAAACATTTTCGCGAAAGAAATTTCCCGTGAAACTTGACAAAACTACATCGTTTGCATTCAGACAGCAATAATTTTATTTCTAGTTCGAAATTTTTTCTCGAGTAGCTCTAAAAAAATTACAAGGAAAGAGTCACGTTCAATAAAAAGTTGTGAGGTTGGAATTGTAAATCTAAGTCTTTTAAAATAACCACTAATCTGAATTCTTTTTCTGATCTTATTCTCGTAGATTATGAAAACATTTTTGCAATTTAATTAGCCAGACAACTTTTGCGCTTCCCCTACACTTTTACTGCATCGTTTTGCTTTGGATTTTATGCTACATCATTTACAACAAAGATAGTTGTGTTAATTTAAACTATTTGATTGGTTAGGTCACAAGTTTAAGTTCTGTAGTTTAAGCACTAACCTTGATTAACATACTTAGGAACTCTTGGCATACCAGTTGTTTCAAAAAGCACTAAGAACTTTAAAAAAACAAGTTAAATATGGGGATACCTATACAATGTTTGGTGCTGTTGAGCTGAAAACGTTTTTTACAGCGCTTGCATTCGAAAGTTCCAGGTATATTTCTACAATACTTCCTTGATATGCAGTTGTGCATACGTTTCTTGCATTCATTTACATCTGTAGACCGTAACAAATCAGATAAAATCAGTTGTGAATTTCTTATTCGAAAATTTGTTTAAAAGTTTCAAACATGAAGATTTATGATGTTATCTCCTCTATCTAATTTCAATTTCATTTTTTGCTCACCATCGTCTTATTACGCCGCACATTATAGTGTTTCACTAGTGTTTTCTCCAAGGAAAAAAAAAACGTGGTGTTTATGAAAAGAAAAAAAATCGTTACAAAGTGTAGAATTGAAACTATTTTTAAAGGTTTAATATGTTGTGAAAAATTGAACCATTTAAAAAAAAGGTAAGTCCAAGTGCAAAATTTGATATTAAATTACAATTCATTCATAGTCGCCTTTTATAAATATATCATGCGCGCAATTAACAAATGTATCGCCTGTTCTACACTGCCTCTAAGGCTTACAAATTACATCGTAACATTATTGTTACCTTTGCAACGTTTCTTATTGTCAAGATAGAATCCCAATTTGCAGCTCGTACATTGGACAGATCCAGCTATAAACTGACACTCAGCTGTGGATGTGCAGTTGTGAGTGTCCTTCTGACACTCATTGATGTCTGTAGACCGCAAGAAATCAGAAAAAAAACTTGTGAATTATTTGACCTTTATTACTTTGATTAGATACAGATCTTAGTGATTTAAAAAGTTGAAGATTTTCATTGTTTATATATATATATATTTGGAAAACGATCATACTTTAAGCATTTTTGCATGCTGCACTGGTGTTTCGAATGGGGGGCACTTCTGTTGTTTATTCTCCGTTCCCTTCGGGCATGGCTATAGAATGCTCTGTTACATTCCGGATCTTAAAATTATTCAAGTTTTTTCTCGTTTCGGCACTTGAAGTTTTTACAGTAGATGTTATTTTATGGGGATGCGAAGAAAAGGTTTCCCATTTTGTTTTGTTTTTTGCATTCTTGCTTAAATTTTGAGGATACAAAATTTGCATTTTCCTAACATTTTTCAATATGGCTGCGGTTTTTTTCTTTTTACATCTAATGAGATGATGTACTTAATTTTGCGTCTTTTGCTTTCTGCACAAGTTGTGTTATTCTTTTATTGTGATTTAAACTTAAGCTTAAAGTGTGTTGAAAGAGATCAACAGTAAATATATGAGCTGTGGTTGTTACTGTTTTCTTTAAGGAAAAAAAATATCAAAACCTTGATTGTGTAAACAATTGCATGTTCCATCTTTGAAACCTCAATTTGGATTCTAAGTAAGACGTAACTTTCTGAAATTAAAAAAAAATGCACTTAGCTATTTTAAACTTCGTAGCTTATGTAGATTTACATATTTTCGTTTTTCTTTTCTGCCTTAAGCAATTTAGATAATGTCTTAGCAAATTTTTTCAATAAAATACTTGTATCCAGATTGTCAATATCGGGACAGCTCCTGTTCTTGTTCTCTCAACTCTCCGTGTTTGGAGGTTGTAATAAAGAAAACGAGCGTAATTTTTAAACTCTATAGTTACTTATATTGAAAAACTGAGTCTATATCCTTGGTTCCCAATTTTCCTTGATGTATCATAATACTATTGCTGTAGTAAGTAAGCATAGCTAAAAATTATTTACATATCGACTAGGACTCTTTTTTTTCCTCTTTATATTTGAAATAGCAGAAAAAATGATTTTTTTATGTTCGCAAGTCTCTTCGTCAACCAGC
>JAWDGP010008094.1:672500-675660 GCA_033675545.1 Elysia crispata | reverse complement strand
ATGTACTTCATGACTTCATGTTACCTACCACCTCTATGATATATTCGCTAGCTACACAGTCCCACCATCTCAGTGATGTACTCCATGACTTCATGTTACCTACCACCTCTATGATATATTCGCTATCTACACAGTGCCTACCATCTCAGTGATGGACTCGTTGACTGCATGGTACGTACCATCTCTGAGATGTAATCAATGACCAGATCCTCAACAAGATCGACCGACTCTGTATAAGGATTCTGATCATCTCCAAAGCCATACATCATACAGCGCACTGAAAAACGAGAAACAAATTAATTAAATTTCTAAATGTCACTTTTCTTGCTTCCATTTATTATAGTCCTTAAATTTATATTTAAAAAAAAAACAAAAAAACATCTTAAGACTAAGACTTATCTCTCTCTGAAAGTCTATTTCATCTTTGTTATAATAATTACGATTAGAGCCAGGTTTTAGTCTACCCTAAGTCTGATTGGTTCTCTGAAGATACACTTACACTTACATCACGGCTATATGCATGGAGTAATGTTGGCAATGGCTTCCACATTCATTCAGCCATTTAAAAATGATTAAATTAATGTTGAAATAGGACAATTAGGTTTTGTAAATGCTTTTAGTTTTTTTCCCTTCTTCATGTTTTGTTCTGTACTATGTATTTGCTGGTTCAAGAATCTTGTACATTTCAATGATTGCGTGTGAGTGTGTGGTATGAGTGCTGAATATTGCTGTGATAGTTTTGTATTTGCTGCCCTCAAGAAGGCAACTTTGGTGCATTAAGCTATAGTCAGCTTTCCATTGAATAATTGCATGCGGGACGCAAATACATAATACTATACATGTTAACTTTTTTTCAAAGTAGTTCATGTTTGTATATATATATATATATATATATATATATATATATATATATATATATATATATACAGTCGAGTCTGCTTATTTCGAAGCCATGTGGATTAAAAAAAAGGACTTTGAATTATCCGAAATTCGAATTATCAGAATACACATAGAAAGAGATTAAAAAAAAATGTGGATGATAGATCAGGAATGTCGTACAAGTGTGTAGGGGTGTGGGGGTGGGCCTAACCACTTTCTCTCTTGTAATCTTATTGCAGACTCTTGCCTGTAAAGTAGGTGGGAACACACACACCATAATCGCTTGCCACGAGGAGCATAGCACTACATGTACTTTGTTATACAAGCCTAGAAAAGTGCTTTTACTGTGTCAGAATAAAAAAAATCATGTCAAAGTCGCTTCGAATTAACAGGATCCTTATTTCAAAATTTGGACCAACTAATATTTTTTTATTAAAGCTTAAATAGAGAAATATTCGGTAAAATTAAACGACTTCAAAATATCCAAGAATTCGAGCTATCCAGATTCGAATTATTTGGACTCAACTGTATCTATCTATCTATCTATCTATATATATATATATATATATATATATATATATATATATATATATATATATATATATATATAACTTAAGTTTTGCAGTTACAGATCCCAGTAATAATTTGTATGGTGTTCTCATTCCAACATATATATCGAGCTGTTGGTCACAAAAAAAATAATTAAATCTTATAAAACTACCGTTCTTCACACTACAATTATATGCATACATGTACATATAATTTTAAGGCTACTTCGTTTCTTTTCAAACCATGAGACTCAGAAAGATCAGCTATGATTTTAAAGACTGAGGTGAGAGTGCTCACCAATGATTAGAAAATAATTATAATAAGGGAAGACAAATTTCTAGCTGCTTGTTTTCCAGCCTTTAATTAAAACAAATTTGATAGGATTGAACCAACATAAAACAAGCACAAAATCTTCTCTCATAACAAAGTACATGTATTAGGCCATAACTCATGGCAGCATATGAAAAATAGACATTTCAATCTCAGACAGAGATCTACAGTATGTCAACTTAACTTCCAAGTCCTACAGTGCACTGTGACACATCACTAAGCTACATTACATTCTACTCTATCTACTCCTTACATGATAATGTCTAAGTAGCAGCTTCACTTTTAATCAACAGTACTTCTTTATGTTCAGTAAACCTGAATTCCTTAAATTCATTGGTAAATAGTTGATGACACATGTATCAATTTATGATATATTCCAGAAAGCTTTGTTTGAACATGAATAAATGGAGAATAGTGCATAATTATGTGGGGTGATCTTGTAAAAAGATGACTGTTACGGGTATGTGTTAAGACATGAAATGTAGACTTCTCTACATTTGTGCGGTACTAATTTGATCGCTGACTAATAGAGAGAGACCAGAGGAGTCAAAGCAAAAATTAATGTCGGTTTAATCGACACAGATTATAAGGAAGAGATATGATGCAGCAAAACAGATCATTTAGATAGGATGAATAAAAAAGATTTATTTATAGCCTCAGTTTAGTCAAAACATATTTATTTATATACTACAGGTAGAATGGGTCAAAACAAATTTATTTATAAGCTAGAGGTTGCATGGATCAAAATAGCTCTACTTACATACAAGAGGTGAGGTGGGGCAAGACAGATTTATTTACAAGCTAGAGCTAGGGTGGGTCAAGACAGATTTATTTACAAGCTAGAGGTAGGGTGGGTCAAGACAGATTTATTTACAAGCTAGAGGTAGGGTGGGTCAAGACAGATTTATTTACAAGCTAGAGCTAGGGTGGGTCAAGACAGATTTATTTACAAGCTAAAAGTAGGATGGCTCAAGACAGATTTATTTATAAGATAGAGGTAAGGTGGGTCAAGACAAATTTATTTATAAGATAGAGCTAGGGTGGGTCAAGACAGATTTATTTACAAGCTAGAGGTAGGGTGGGTCAAGACAGATTTATTTATAAGATAGAGGTAAGGTGGGTCAAGACAGATTTATTTATAAGATAGAGGTAAGGTGGGTCAAGACAGATTTATTTACAAGCTAAAAGTAGGATGGGTCAAGACAGATTTATTTACAAGCTAGAGGTAAGGTGGGTCAAGACAGATTTATTTACAAGCTAAAAGTAGGATGGGTCAAGACAGATTTATTTACAAGCTAGAGCTAGGGTGGGTCAAGACAGATTTATTTATAAGATAGAGGTAGGGTGGGTCAAAATTAGTGACTTACTTTAGAACCCCATTCTTGCGTCTTTCTACATGATA
>JAWDGP010008094.1:652500-662500 GCA_033675545.1 Elysia crispata | reverse complement strand
CAAATTCAGTCACTGCAGCATGGTAAATAAAAATAAAAATATAGAACACGAAAAGATGCTTAAGGCCTTTGAAACATCGAAAAACAATGAAAGTAATTTTGGTGGAATTCACTATGCACGAAATTTTGCAGATTGATACAATTACACATTTTAAACCTATTAATTCGTAACAACATTAGACTTAGAATCAGGACGAGATAGCACGAGAAAGGACGAACATAGCTATCCTATGATAGGCCCAAAAGGATACACCATTGCCCAGCCCAGCCAGTCACAGTTTCAGCCCACCAGCAATTGTTGCTGATATTTCTTGCTAATCTAAGTTGAATACAAATTGAAAGGATTTATAGGATTCCTTTCCTCTATACTAGCGTTTTCAATCTGCCGAAAGTTTGCTCTCAGTTCAAAGACACATAGGTTTTTATAGAAATTGGAGGCTTCTTTTTCGTCTTGATTTATGGAAAAAAAAGGGCAAAATATTTCAACATATGGCTGCTTTGAGAAAGAGAGAGAAGAGAGAGAGAGAGAGGGAGGGGGAGAGAGAGAGGGAGAGAGTGATAGAGGGAGAGAGAGAGAGAGAGAGAGAGAGAGAGGGAAGGAGAGAGAGACAGAGGGAGAGATACAGAGAGAGAGAGAGAGAGAGAGAGAGAGAGAGAGCAGGAGATATTGTTAGAACTGACGGGATATATTCACTAGATTCACACAAAGCTGCACTATAAACAGTCTCAGTGAACAATAGAAACATTCAGTTTTGAATTAAACCATAAGCGCAACATTTAATTTATGTTAAATTCTATTTAAATTTGATCTTGCAAAAAAAAAAAAGTAATTTGGGACAGACAAAACTGAGAAAATGTTGTTATTTACATTTTAAATAAAATAGAAAAATGGTGTTTGGAAGCAAGCCCGGTTCAATGAACACGGCTAGTGTATCATTAACAAACATAGAAACTGCTGCCTCAACAGCCCTGCGCTTTTTTTACTGTTGCTTTCCAGTAGTGCTATGTTTATTCTTGCATGGTTCATAATTTTAGAATTCTGTGTACAGTTAAAAAAATCCAAGCAATCTCCCTCCCTTTTAGACTTTTGTTCATGGCAATGTGGGGAACTTGTAATGGGCTTATAGGTTGAGTCCGTCATAGGATCAAAGATTTAGTCAGCCGCAGGCTCATAGATTTTTTCTGTGATAGGCTCATAGATTTTTTCTGTGATAGGCTCATAGATTTTTTCTGTGATAGGCTCATAGATTTAGTCTGTGATAGGCTCATAGATTTTTTCTGTGATAGGCTCATAGATTTTTTCTGTGATAGGCTCATAGATTTTTTCTGTGATAGGCTCATAGATTTTTTCTGTGATAGGCTCATAGATTTTTTCTGTGATAGGCTCATAGATTTTTTCTGTGATAGGCTCATAGATTTTTTCTGTGATAGGCTCATAGATTTTTTCTGTGATAGGCTCATAGATTTTTTCTGTGATAGGCTCATAGATTTAGTCTGTGATAGGCTCATAGATTTTTTCTGTGATAGGCTCATAGATTTTTTCTGTGATAGGCTCATAGATTTTTTCTGTGATAGGCTCATAGATTTTTTCTGTGATAGGCTCATAGATTTTTTCTGTGATAGGCTCATAGATTTTTTCTGTGATAAGCTCATAGATTTTTTTCTGTGATAGGCTCATGGATTTTTTCTGTGTTAAGCTCATAGATCTTTTCTGTGATAGGCTCATAGATTTAGTCTGTGATAAGCTCATAGATTTTTTCTGTGATAAGCTCATAGATTTGTTCTGTGATAGGCTCATAGATTTAGTCTGTGATAGGCTCGTAGATTTAGTCTGTGATAGGCTCATAGATTTTTTCTGTGATAAGCTCATAGATTTTTTCTGTGATAAGCTCATATATTTTTTCTGTGATAGGCTCATAGATTTAGTCTGTGATAGGCTCATAGATTTAGTCTGTGATAAGCTCATAGATTTTTTCTGTGATAAGCTCATAGATTTTTTCTGTGATAGGCTCATAGATTTAGTCTGTGATAGGCTCATAGATTTTTTCTGTGATAGGCTCATAGATTTTTTTCTGTGATAAGCTCATAGATTTTTTCTGTGATAGGCTCATAGATTTAGTCTGTGATAAGCTCATAGATTTTTTCTGTGATAGGCTCATAGATTTTTTCTGGATAAGCTCATAGATGTTTTCTGTGATAGGCTCATAGATTTAGTTTATCATTAGCTCATAGGTTTAGTTTGTCATAAGCTTATAGATTAAGTCCATCATAGGCTCATAGGTTGAGTCTGACATAAGCTCAGAGGTTTAGTCTGTCATAGCATCAGAAGTTAAGTCTGCCATAGGCTCATAAATTAGTCTGCCATCAACTCATAGGTTTAGTCTGTCATAGCATCAGAAGTTTAGTTTGCCATAGGCTCATAGTTTAGTGTGTCATCGCCTCATAGGTTTAGTCTGTCATAGACACCTAGGTTTTTAGTGCCATAGACATAATTATAGGTTTAATCTATCAAAGGCATATAGGTTAAGTTTGACTTAGTCTATCATAGGATCAGAGGTTTAGTCTGCCATAAGCTCATAGACATAGTCTGCCATAGGCTCATAGGTTTAGTCTGTCATAAACTAAAGGTTTAATCTGTAATAAGCTCATAGGTTTAGTCTGCCATAGGCTCATAGGTTTATTATGTCAAAGGCTCATAGGTTTAGTCTGTCATAGGCTCATAGATTTAGTCTGGCTTAGTCTGCCATATGCTCATAGATTTAGTTTGTCATAGGCTCATAGGTTTTGCCTGTCATAGGATCAGAGGTTTAGTTTGGCATAGGCTCATAGGTTTGGATCTTCTATGTAATGTGAAGAATTTTTATCTCTCAAGTGTATGTATAGAACTTTTGATTTTCCACGAAATGTGTAGAACTTTTGTCCTTCCAAGTAAAGTGTAGATTCATCGCAGTGTAAGAAGATGGTTTAGGCTATTGGCCATTTTTGGACATACATCCAGCTAGGCTTATCTGTACAGTTTTCGCAATTAAGACAAATACCACAATATAGTTGATTACCGCAACAATAATTATTATGCAGGAGAGAGAGAGAGAGAGAGAGAGAGAGAGAGAGAGAGAGAGAGAGAGAGAGAGAGAGAGAGAGAGAGAGAGCGAGAGAAAGAAAGAAAGACAAACAGACAGACAGACAGATAGGCAGAGACAGAGACACAGACAGGCAGAGAAGGGGGAGAGAGAGACAGAGAGAGGAGGGAGAGAGAGACACAGAGAGAGAGAAGGGGAGAGAGAGAAAGAGGGAGAGAGAGAGAGAGAGAGAGAGAGAGAGAGAGAGAGAGAGAGAGAGAGAGAGAGCGTGTAAGATGTTATTAAGCCACAATAAGATAACGATAAGAAAATGAGGAAGAGCAAACTCAACAAATCAGAAATACAGTCATAAGCTTTTAATGAGGCCAGGATTCTATAGGGCCTATATCATCATTTATCTATCTATGTACCGTATTTACTTATCTATCTCTCTCTATTTATCTATTTATCTCATCTATCAGTCTATTTACGTACCAACCTATTAGTAATAATTATTTATTCATCCATCCATCTATTGTTATGTCGTTCTGTATATATCTTTATCTATCTCTCCATCTGACTACATGTCCACAAACCTAGGTATTTATCTATCTAGGTTTCTATTTGTTTAGCTATCTATCTATTTATCTATGTCTCAATTTTTCATGTGCTTGCTATTGTATGTATGTATATATCTATCTGTCTGTCTTTTTCTACCTATTTACTTTTCTATTAATCGATTTGTTCATCCATCTATCCATCTATCTATCTATCCATCAATTTATCCGTCTTTTTGTCTTTATATCAATCAATGATTTGAAGTCTAATCCTTTGAGAAAGCTATTCACAACACTACCGGGTAACCTCCGACCCACCTCGAGGCGCCCGAGACGGCACTTGTGTCGTTTTAATAGCTCGGAATTATCCGACCAACCTAGGAGTTGGTGAAACAGCAACTGCTCTACCACCGGAGCAGGGCGATCTGGACTGCTAATCGTCACACTTCACTGGCCCTAGTGACTTGGTCAAAACCAATTTCATAGTGTTAATCCTGGCGTGATTAAGCGTCACGTAGATCAGAGTACCGTAAGAAAAACAAGAGGAGACTTGTGTCACCAGTCAGTGTTAATAGATAAATATCTAAAGCTACACCAGTGCTGCTGGAACTATCAAGATGGCGTCAATAAATTGATAATTAAAACTGCACCATTACTGCTGAAACTATCAAGATGGAGCAAATAGGTTAATAATTAAAACTACACCATTACTGCCGGAACTATCAAGATGGCGTCAATAGGTTAATAATCAAAACTATACCATTACTGCTGGAACTATCAAGATGGCGTCAATAGGTTGATAATTAAAACTATACCATTACTGCTGAAACTATCTAGATAGCTTCCATAGAGCAATAGCTAAAACTACGCCATTACTGCAGAACCATCAAGGTACCGTCAATGGAGTATTAGCTAAGTTACATTATTACAGCTGAAACTATCAAGATGGCGTCAATAGGTTGATAATTAAAACTACACCATTACTGCTGAAACTATCTAGATACCTTTCGTAGAGCAATAGCTAAAACTACGCCATTACTGCTGGAACTATCTAGATAGCTTCCATAGAGCAATAGCTAAAATTACGCCATTACTGCTGGAACTATCTAGATAGCTTCCATAGAGCAATAGCTAAAACTACACCATTACTGCTGGAACTATCTAGATAGCTTCCATAGAGCAATAGCTAAAACTACACCATTACTGCTGGAACTATCTAGATAGCTTCCATAGAGCAATAGCTAAAACTACGCCATGACTGCAGAACCATCAAGATACCGTCAATGGATTATTAGCTAAAGTTACATTATTGCAGCTGAAACTATCAAGATGGCGTCAATGGAGTATTAGCTAAAGTTACATTATTACAGCTGAAACTATCAAGATGGCGTCAATAGGGTAATAACTGAAACTGCACCATTACTGCCGAAACTATCGAGAGTAATAGCTAAACTACAACATTACTGTTTAAACTATTAAGATAACGCCAATAGAGAAATAACTAAATCTACATAGTTACTGCTGAAACTATCACTGTTAACCTCCTCATAACGCTCCTACATCTCTGTACTGTAAACCTTCTCACATCGCTGCTGTATCTAACACAATAAACCTTCTCACCATATTGCTGCTGTATCCCTGTTCTGTAAACCTCTTCATATTGCTGTTGTTTAACTCCTCATATAGCTGAACTGTAAAACTCCTGATATAGGCTAGCTGCTGTATCTCTGAACTGTATACCTCCTGATATAGGCTAGTTGTTGTATCTCTGCACTGTAAACCTCCCGATATAGGCTAGCTGCTGTATCTCTGCACTGTATACCTCCTCATTTTACCCCTGTATCTCTGTACTTTAAACGTCCTCATATTGGTGCAGTGACTCTGCACTGTAAACCTTCTGATATAGGCTAGCTGCTGTATCCCTGCACTGCAAACCTCCTCATTTTGCCACTGTACCTCTGTTCTTTAAGCGTCCTCATTTTGCCGCTGTATCTCTGCACTGTAAACCTCCTCATATTGCTGCAATGACTCTGCACTGTAAACCTCCTCATATTGTTGCAATATCTCTGTGCTGTAAATCTCACCATATTGCTGATGTACCTTTCCTCAGATTTGACTTTCTGCTCAGCTCCGGGGATCCCCGATGGTTTCACGCCGTCAACATCTTCCTCCACTCAAGTGTGACTGCTTTGGTAGTGTTTGTGAGCATGCGCGTCCTGAGGACCACGCCCACAGTGGCCGCTATGGCTGCTGCCCACTTCGCTGTCCATCCTGTCCACACTGAAGCGGTAAGGAAACTTTTTGTCGTGTCCGACTGTATGATTCAAACGTGCCCGAAACCTTTTATTAACATAAATTGTTACTCTCAAACCATTCTGAGGTAAACAGTGATATTACTGGAAGAGCATTACACATATGAGACTGAACAAAGATATAAATCGTCTGAGCTCATTTAAACAGGAAATCAATTCCCTATCAGCCTTCTTGTTAATACAAGCGCCTTAGAGACTCCATACAATCTGACTACCAAACTCCGTCCCTCTTCTCGTTCCACCGGTTTTCTGCTAGTCTACAGGCTGTCTAGCTGATGGATATATGTTGTGGCTATACCATTGTAGCTAGTCTACAGGCTGTCTAGCTGATGGATATATGTTGTGGCTATACCATTGTAGCTAGTCTACAGGCTGTCTAGCTGATGGATATATGTTGTGGCTATACCATTGTAGCTAGTCTACAGGCTGTCTAGCTGATGGATATATGTTGTGGCTATACCATTGTAGCTAGTCTACAGGCTGTCTAGCTGATGGATATATGTTGTGGCTATACCATTGTAGCTAGTCTACAGGCTGTCTAGCTGAGGGATATATGTTGTGGCTATACCATTGTAGCTAGTCTACAGGCTGTCTAGCTGATGGATATATATTGTGGCTATACCATTGTAGCTAGTCTACAGGCTGTCTAAGGGATGAACATATGTTGTGGCTATACCATTATGGCTTTTTTCCTAGCCCAAAGAATATCCAACTGATGGTCATGTGACGTGCCTATGTCACTAAAGATGCTTTTTTTGTACAAAGCCTCTCTCCCTCTCTTTGTGTGTGTCTCTCTCTTACTATCTCTTTTTGTCTAACTGATTCTCCTTGTCCATTTTGTATAAAAATAGTTCCTTTTGTGGCCTATCTCTCTCTCATACTCTCTATCTCTCTAGAGCTATTTTTCTTTTGTTTTTCCTTTTTCGTCTTCCGATCTCAATCTGTCTCCGCTTTGAGGCGCCCTTCGGGGTCGAACAGAGAAAGCAAAGTTTAATATCGTCCTGGCGTCTTGGCTGTGAATTTTCTCAGACAATCAACTGGCGAGAAACTCAGTCAAAACTGGAATCTTTTTCTGTCATAGTTTTGTAATCACTCTTCAGACAATGAGGAACATTTAAAATAAATCTATTAATTTAAAAGAATCAACGATCGCTAACTAATGTTATGTCGAAGAGAGAAAAAGCTTGTCATTAACCTGTTGGAACCAGAGATCAGAGACAACGATGGGATGACGAGACCAGAATGTTCCGACAGTTCTACTGTCAGACGGCTGAACCTGTCACCTGCTGCTGCCTTTACGCAGACCTCACGGCTTCAGATCATAGTGGCAACAAGTTTTCACAGTCCCCCCAGATCCCCTCGACTCTCGAATCCTCAATTTAAAAAAAAAGCCTTAAGTTAATAATTTCACTTGGCCTACAATTGACTCCATCTTGACTCTTATTTGAGGGTCGTGTTAACCTCACTCCAAGCATGTCACAAACTTCTCCAGGATCTTGAGAGACCTGATCATCAGCACAAGCACGTCACACTCTGATTAGCTCTCTCTCTCTCTCTCTCTCTCTCTCTCTCTCTCTCTCTCTCTCTCTCTCTCTCTCTCTCTCTCTTAATGTCACTCTCTTTTATTCTCTCTCTCCATCTCTCTCTCCTTCTATGTCGCTGTCACCTATCTCATTTAACCTCTTAATATATTTTTATTCTCCTCACATCTCACCCCCCCCTCTCTCTCTCTCTCTCTCTCTCTCTCTCTCTCTCTCTCTCTCTCTCTCTCTCTCTCTCTCTCTCTCTCCATCTCTCTCTTCCTCTGTCAAAATCTTTCAGCCTGATCTTTTTTTTTAAACGATATCTAGTTTTGCCCTTTAGATTTTGAATACAACCAAGCAAGCAACATAATACGTTTCAGCCATCTTTTCACTGTAGCGATTCGCTTCGGTTCACACAATCCCTCTACAGTTTGGGGCCAAAGGCGCCGCACGGTATATTGCTAAATCTAATTTTACTTGGTGAAACTATTGGACGACGAAAATCGCTCTCTTGTGGTGATCCCCTTTTTGTTGTCGCTTTCAGCCTACACTCTATGCTTCACATTTTTCACTTTCCACAGAATGGCAGTCGCTCAGCGACAAACAAGACAGACAATAATTATGTTGTTTTCTCATGCCAGTCCACCTTGTGAGAATACTTCTGGAACAAAGACTAAAAACCTGTGGCTATTGAGGAAAATCTCAAGTAATTTCTGACGATTCTCTTAAATACTTCTACTTTTGATAAATAAAAACCACAAACCACGCAATGCTTTACCAAAGACAAATCAATAAATCTTTCTCATGTATACTGAATTTAAAAAAAAAATGGAAAGAAAAAAAAAAGAAGTCAGAAAAGCCTTTTATTTCGTGTACATACTGTTTCATGCAATTACCAGCTTGAGAATGTCAATTTTTCTTTTCTTTTTCTTCTTCCCTTTTTCCGAATTTGAGTGTAACAGTCTCTCCTGTGTGATCTACAGATTCCACTATAATGTATAGTAGTCTCTATTTTGTGACCTGGAGGTTCTGGTATCATATAGTTATCTTTATGGTGTGACAGAGAGATTCCAGTATAATGTATAGTAGTCTCTATGGTGTGACCTGGAGGTTCTGGTATAATATATAGTTATCTTTATGGTGTGACAGAGAGATTCCAGTATAATGTATAGTAGTCTCTATGGTGTGACCTGGAGGTTCTGGTATAATATATAGTTATCTTTATGGTGTGACAGAGAGATTCCAGTATATGTATAGTAGTCTCTGTGGTGTGACCTGGAGATTCCAGTGTAATGTATAGTAGTCTCTGTGGTGTGACCTGTAGATTCCAGTATAATGTATAGAAGTCTCTATGGTGTGACCTGGAGATTCCAGTATAATATATAGTAGTCTCTGTGGTGTGACCTGGAGATTTCAGTATAATGTATAGCAGTCTCTGTGGTGTGACCTGGAGATTCCAGTATAATGTATAGTAGTCTCTGTGGTGTGACCTGGAGATTCCAGTATAATGTATAGTAGTCTCTGTTGTGTGACCTGGAGATTCCAGTATAATGTATAGTAGTCTCTGTTGTGTGACCTGGAGATTCCAGTATAATGTATAGTAGTCTCTGTTGTGTGACCTGGAGATTCCAGTATAATGTATAGTAGTCTCTGTGGTGTGACCTGGAGATTCCAATATAATGTATAGTAGTCTCTGTGGTGTGACCTGGAGATTCCAGTATAATGTATAGAAGTCTTTATGGTGTGACCTGGAGATTCCAGTATAATGTATAGAAGTCTTTATGGTGTGACCTGGAGATTCCAGTATAATGTATAGAAGTCTCTGTGGTGTGACCTGGAGATTCCAGTATAATGTATAGAAGTCTCTGTGGTGTGACCTGGAGATTCCAGTATAATGTATAGTAGTCTCTGTGGTGTGACCTGGAGATTCCAGTATAATGTATAGTAGTCTCTGTGGTGTGACCTGGAGATTCTAGTATAATGTATAGTTTTGTCTATGGTGTAACCTGGAGATTCCAGTATAATGTATAGTAGTCTCTGTGGTGTAACCTGGAGATTCCAGTATAATGTATAGTAGTCTCTGTGGTGTAACCTGGAGATTCCAGTATAATGTATAGAAGTCTTTGTGGTGTGACCTGGAGATTCCAGTATAATGTATAGTAGTCTCTGTGGTGTGAACTGGAGATTCCAGTATAATGTATAGTAGTCTCTGTGGTGTGACCTGGAGATTCCAGTATAATGTATAGCAGTCTTTATGGTGTGACCTGGAAATTCCAGTATAATGTATAGTAGTCTTTATGGTGTGACCTGGAGATTTCAGTATAATGTATAGTAGTCTCTATGGTGTGACCTGGAGTTTAGCGCGGGTGAAAGCGTGAAAGTATCGAGCTCAGACCTGAACATCTGGTGATCGAGACAGGTCAAATGGCCGTGATTTAAGCGGTCTTGATTAAGACACACCGTCAAGAATGCCGATCAGAGATAAGACTAAGTGTCTTCTCGCAAACATGGCGCCAGGACCTTAGACCGATGAGCAATGGAGTTTTTCCT
>JAWDGP010008094.1:632500-647500 GCA_033675545.1 Elysia crispata | reverse complement strand
ATAATTGTGACCGCTCTCGGTTAACGACACAATTATGACCGCTCTCGGTTAACGACATAATTGTGACCGCTCTCGCTTAACGACACAATTGTAACCGCTCTCGCTTAACGACATAATTGTGACCGCTCTCGCTTAACGACACAATTGTAACCGCTCTCGGTCAACAAACAATTGTGACCGCTCTCTGTTAACGACACAATTGTGATCGCACGCGGTCAATAATATGAGTGAAAACTTTAGTCATCGAATGATAGAAACCTTATGATTATTTCTGTCCATGTAACGTCTCTGTAATTTGTTTCCAGGTATCAGGTATTGTGGGTAGAGCAGACGTCCTCTCGGCTTTGTTCTTCCTGGCATCTCTCTACTGTTACTCCAGGTACGTTTCGCCGTTTGGTCCAGATCGAAGTCAACAAGTGGCTTACATCTCATCTATTTATAGACATTTCTGTAAACTTTAACTTCAACTCTGGCACCGATTAACATGAGCACATTGAGATTTATTTGTTTGATTATTTCACTTTCAGATTTGGACGGGGCCTATGGGAATGGTTATGTTTGTGTTACGAAATAAACATTTTATTATGGCAGCGAGAGTGCGGCATAACCAAACACAATCTCTGAAATAAAACCCTATTTTTCCCTAATAGACCTAAATTGCCTAGATCTAGGTGGCTACATAGATGGTTCAGAGTGTTGGACAACCCTTCAGATCTTACCCTGTCTGTTCTATCTGCCGGCGGGTTAGGTCTAAACATCGAGCCCTTTTCTTAGCTTGACAGCAGACTTATGACCTTGAAGGATATAATGATATTGCAATATGTGGATCTGGTGACAACAATTATTGCTCGTCTGTGTTGTGTGCATCGATCAAAAGTTTGACTGCCTGTAGCCTCTGGAGGGTACGAGGTACGAAACAACACAACTCCTGTCTACGAACAACAAATGATAAAAAAAAAACACAAAAAAAAACAGAAATCTTTTACCGCTCAGTGTAAGAACCGTGGCACTTTATTCTGATTGTAATTGGCAGCACATACATTGCTCAGTCAACTGTACTGAAAGTCGTACCGAGTAATTGCCCTAGCCATCATTAAACATTTCTTGTGTATAGCGCAACGAGATTTTCTAAGCTCGACGCCCACTTCAGACCGGATTCTTCCACCCTCATGCTTGTGAGAATCAATAGGAGCTTGACAGATCTGAAACTTTATAAACAGTCTCCCATCTGACGTGAGAAAGTGCCAGTCTAGATGAGGAAGCCTCGGTTATTGCATTACAAGACAATCTTTCGCCTTCGAAGAATGGCGTTTTAAAGCTTTGATGTAGCGGGTAAAAGTTAGAGAGGCCAAATACTTACACTATGTGGGAAACCTTGCTGAAAAGTTTTCATGCTACCTTTCCCAGACTGAACTTTGCATAAAACTAACAATTCCCTTTCCCGAGCCAGTAAACAATGCATGCTTTTTGAAAACCTTAACGTAGTTGATAAGTCGATTAGTTAATTTAAGAACTTTAAATATTGTTTCTTTCTTTTTAAGATTTTGACCACAAAAATTTGCCGATAGCTAGAGACTAGGTAGCCTTGTAATTCAACATTAATCTATTGACCTTGTTTTACACCCCACAGGTGTGTTCCAGATGTAAGAACAGCCATGGCCAGCTCTCCGACTTCACCGTCCTCGCCCTCCACGCCATCCTCGTCCTCAAGTCGACGGTCACTAGCCAGAGATTTCAACTACAACGATCTCTCTACCTTAACAGCATCAACCGCATCACTCACATCGACATTTTTGCCACAGCTTCATTCGAAACCTAACTCCCAGGAAGTGACCACCAACGCAGCGGTGGCGTCACGCCTACACTTCCTGTTCCTGTTGAGCTCTCTCGGCCTGGCGGCAATGGCCGTGTTGTGTAAAGAAACTGGCATAACTGTGCTGGGTGTGGCTTGTCTCTATGACCTGATCTTACACAGATTAGCCATACTGCGGTCAGTGGTAGACGTGAAATCTCAACAGTACAACTTCCTGCAAAAAACAACTGCTATACCTATAAAAAGTGATTATAATCATCGCTCGACCAAACCAAATCCTATTACGATTTCTTGAATTAACCATATGGGCCAAAATAGTTTTAACATTTTGTTATTAAAACAGAACTACAGTATCTTTGGTACTTAGGAACAGCACCATAGATGCAGATATCTATGCTACTAGAAAACCAAACAGATCTACAGGCATCTATGCTACTAGAAAACCAAACAGATCTACAGGCATCTATGCTACTAGAAAACCAAACAGATCTACAGTTATCCTTGATGCTCTTTAATGAAACTTTACCTGCAAGTATCGCTGATGCTAGAAAATCAAACAGGCATATAGGTTTTAATGATTCAAGGTAGCAACCTGCAG
The DNA here is from genome assembly GCA_033675545.1 of Elysia crispata. Classification (NCBI taxonomy): domain Eukaryota; kingdom Metazoa; phylum Mollusca; class Gastropoda; family Plakobranchidae; genus Elysia; species Elysia crispata. The sequence goes on along the minus strand of JAWDGP010008094.1, from coordinate 645,089 downwards.
TTGTGTATGGTGCTAGGTTATAGAACTTAATGCACTTATTAACAAAGCTGGTGAGCTTAACAGACATGCAGATATCTATGATATTAGGGAATCAATTCGACAAATGCTAGGGAACCGAACATTCTTGTAAATATCTTTGATGTTAGGGAACCAAACCGTCATGCAGGCATCTATGATGTTAGGAAACCAAACCGACAAATGCTAAGGAACCAAACATTCTTGCATGTTCTATGGTGTTTGGGAACGAAACAGTCATGCAGGTATCTTTAATGCTAGGGAACCAAAGATACTTGCAGAAATTTATAATGCTAGGGAACCAAACATAACTAAAGGTATCTATAACGCTAGGGAACCAAACATTCTTGCATGTTCTATGGTGTTTGGGAACGAAACAGTCATGCAGGTATCTTTAATGCTAGGGAACCAAAGATACTTGCAGAAATTTATAATGCTAGGGAACCAAACATAACTAAAGGTATCTATAACGCTAGGGAACCAAACATATTTACAGATATCTATAATGCTAGGGAACCAAACATTCTTGCAGATATCTATAATCCTAGGGAACCAAACATACTTGCTAATATTTATAATCCTAGGGAACCAAACATTCTTGCTGATATCTATAATCCTAGGGAACCGAACATACTTGCTGATATCTATAACGCTAGGGAACCAAACATAATTGGAGGTATTTATAATGCTAGGGAACCAAACATACTTGCAGATATCTATAATGCTAGTGTACCAAACATAATTGGAGGTATTTATAATGCTAGGGAACCAAACATAATTGGAGGTATTTATAATGCTAGGGTACCAAACATAATTGGAGGTATTTATAATGCTAGGGAACCAAACATACTTGCAGATATCTATAATGCTAGGGAACCAAACATTCTTGCTGATATCTATAATCCTAGGGAACCGAACATACTTGCTGATATCTATAACGCTAGGGAACCAAACATTTTTGCAGATATCTATAATGCTAGGGAACCAAACATACTTGCAGATATCTATAATGCTAGTGTACCAAACATAATTGGAGGTATTTATAATGCTAGGAACCAAAGATTCTTGCAGGTGTCTATTATGCTAGGAACCAAACATTCTTGCAGGTATCGATAATGCTAGGAACCAAACATTCTTGCAGGTGTCTATAATGCTAGGGAACCAAACATTCTTGCAGGTGTCTATAATGCTAGGAACCAAACATTCTTGCAGGTATCTATAATGCTAGGGAATCAACCAGGTCCTCTGGTATATAAGGTCCACTGTACATATCTCAAGCCCGCTCCCTTTCTTTTCTGAAAGATTTTGAAAGTTGATTGATAATCATGGTCTCCTCTAGAACTTAAAGTTTTTTTTTAGACAAGTCCCTCTGATTCTCTCTACTGAATACAATGTAATTCTGTCAACACTTATCTTTGACTCTCTTTCTTCTTCCCAAAACTGTTCTGGGATTATGATAAATGTTGATTTTATGAGACTTATTGATTTGACACTTCTGGTCTCTCTTTCCTTGGTGAATATGTGTACCATCGCCTGTCCCAAATCCCAATGAAGGTATACCTTTGTAAGAATCATTTTTCTCAATAACTATTGTTTTATCACACCACTCAGGTTAGTGCGCAGGAAACAGATCACTACAGAGTTGAAAGCCTGTATCTTGAGACTGGCCTGTGTCTGCATAGCGGTAAGTTCGACAACTCTTGGCTTATAAAGTTCATTTCTCCATTAACGACTAAGATCATAACTATTGCTATGTGAGTCTGTCAATATGTCTGTCTGTCTAGGTCCCTCCATCCTGTCTCCATGTCCTTTTTCCCTCTACATAGAAAAACAAAGCAGACATTGTTCTTCTCGGCATAATTATTTCCTCACTTATCCTGATTATTGTATCAGATCATACGCTCGCTATCTGGCCCGCGCAGTTTAGCCACCTGTGGTGTTTTTTTTTTTTTTTTTTTTTTTTGGGGGGGGGGGGGGGGTGAGTGTCAACTGATCCACATTATCAGCACCCACCCCCTTTACGTTGTCAAAGTTCAATGACACCAAACACCATCTACACTGGGTATATTTAGCTCTTACAAGTTGACCGGTGACCTACCGTGCTTCATAAAACTTTTCCCGATATATGTTTCCCTCACGCCTCACGCCTGTATCCATCTTTCTTCACCTCCTGGCTTCATCTTCATCATGTGAAGCTACTTCTGTCCCATAGGAAGATTAAAAAAGTACACCGAAAAGCACTGATGTGGAGATAAAAATTTCGGTGCATTAAAAAGAGAGTGAGAAAAGACTAACAGGAGACATCTCGTCTCTTCATTTGACTATAGACATCTCGTCTCTTCCTTAGACTATAGTCATATCGTCTCTTCATTGCACTGAAGACATCTCGTCTCTTCCTAACGGTAGAGACATCTCGTCTCTTCCTTACGGTGGAGAAATCTCGTCTCTTCCTAACGGTGGAGAAATCTCGTCTCTTCCTTACGGTGGAGAAATCTCGTCTCTTCCTTACGGTGGAGACATCTCGTCTCTTCCTAACGGTGGAGAAATCTCGTCTCTTCCTTACGGTGGAGAAATCTCGTCTCTTCCTTACGGTGGAGAAATCTCGTCTCTTCCTAACGGTGGAGAAATCTCGTCTCTTCCTTACGGTAGAGACATCTCGTCTCTTCCTTACGGTGGAGAAATCTCGTCTCTTCCTTACGGTGGAGAAATCTCGTCTCTTCCTAACGGTAGAGACATCTCGTCTCTTCCTTACAGTGGAGACATCTCCTCTTTTCATTAAACTATAGACATCTCGTCTCTTCATTAGACTAAAGACATCTCGTATCTCCATTAGACTGTAGACATCTCGTCTCTTCATCAGACTATAGACATCTCGTGTCTACCTTACAGTGGAGACATCTCCTCTTTTCAATAAACTGTAGACATCTCGTCTCTTCGTTAGACTAAAGACATCTCGTATCTTCATTAGACTATAGACATCTCCTCTCTTCATTAGACTATAGACATCTTGTCTCTTCCTTACAGTGGAGACATCTCCTCTCTTCATCAGACTATAGACATCTCTTCTCTTCATTACAATGGAGACATCTCGTCTCTTCATTAGGCTATAGAATCTCGTCTCTTCTTTACAGTGGAGACATCTCGTCTCTTCTTTGGACTATAGACATCTCGTCTCTTCATTGGACTATAGACATCTCGTCTCTTCATTAGACTATAGACATCTTGTCTCTTCATTAGACTATAGACATCTCGTGTCTTCCTTACAGTGGAGATATCTCGTGTTTTCATCAGATTGAAGGCATCCCGCCTTTTTAAGTTGGAAAAAAATCTAGACGGGAGAGAGAGAGGTTAGCCGAGGTGAAAGTCGGAGAGGGTAACTGAGCGACAGAGAGTGAAACAGAGAGAGAGAGAGACAGACAGAGAGACAGAGAGAGAGAGAGAGAGAGAGAGAGAGAGAGAGAGAGAGAGAGAGAGAGAGAGAGGGAGAGAGAGAGAGAAAGACAGATAGACATACAGAGACAGAGAGAAGAAGAGAAAATCATACTCTAGTAGATGGCTTTCATCACTGGGAGGGATATGACTCGAGAAAGGAGCTCTGCAAAGAACTGTGCATGAAAAAATTTGAGAATAAATCAAGCCCCTACTAAGAAAAACAACAACAAAAGTTGATTCCATCTAGAGGCGAATTCCCATGAAAAGATTTTGTTGATTCAGTGGTGAAGCAACCAACCCGCCTGCCATCTCCGCCTGGCTGGACGTGACTGGGTTTGTTCAAGCACATTGGATGAAAAGCTTCTCATGATTTTTTCCCCTGGTTATAATTAATCCTCCAGCTGTATATTTGTAATGGCTTTCGTTTTTTAATGGCTGTTTTAAACTCGAATTAAAAATCCAGAACGCAATGAAAGGAATCAGCACATGTTTTAGCCGCCGCTTGGATAAAACCCAGTAGAGCTTTTTTACCTCACATGGGTGTTTGGAGCTGGCACGGGGTGCTACTTGCCAGCCACGCCTGTGGGTCAGCATCCCGCTCTTTGCGATCTTCTATCTTGCCGTGACCTAACGAAACCACCGTGAACTCCTTCAGGCGGAATTAATGGCGGTTTCAGCCACACACAACACCAACAGCTTGTCTTCCCCGACAGATTTGCTAAATCAACCGACCATGACACTTTGCTCCGCGTCATAAATCTTTTCGTTCAGAAATGATTACGCTATATTGTATCTCTACTCATTAATTCATGTGCCTTTTCCAGTGCCTGGCGTCGATGATTTATGCCAACTTACAACAGAAGAGTTTCACTTCCCTCTTTGGAGATGGAGCACAATACCCGGGTTAATAAATTATGTTATTTTAAACGGAGTTAGTTACATCTTTCATAAACATCTTTGCTGTTTGTTTCTTTCAGCCCCGAAAGTCTGTTATGTGTGGCAACCTGAGATTTCAGTAAACAACGAGTAACTTTACACTTCCTCTGTTATGTGTGGTAATCTGATATTTCAGTAAACAGTGTGTAAATTTACACTCCCACTGTCATGTGTGGTAACCTGGGATTTCAGTAAACAATGAGAAACGTTACAATCCCACTGTTATGTGTGGTAACCTGAGATTTCAGTAATCAACGAGTCACGTTACACTCCCACTATTATGTGTGGTAACCTGAGATTTCAGTAATCAACGAGTCACGTTACACTCCCTCTGTTATGTGTAGTAACCTGAGATTTTTAGTAATCAACGAGTCACGTTACACTCCCACTATTATGTGTAGTAACCTGAGATTTCAGTAATCAACGAGTCACGTTACACTCCCTCTGTTATGTGTAGTAACCTGAGATTTCAGTAATCAACGAGTCACGTTACACTCCCTCTGTTATGTGTAGTAACCTGAGATTTCAGTAATCAACGAGTCACGTTACGCTCCCACTATTATGTGTAGTAACCTGAGATTTCAGAAATCAACGAGTCACGTTACACTCCCTCTGTTATGTGTAGTAACCTGATATTTCAGTAAACAACGAGTAACGTTACACTCCCTCTGTTATGCGTAGTAACCTGAGATTTCAGTAATCAACGAGTCACGTTACACTCCCTCTGTTATGTGTAGTAACCTGATATTTCAGTAAACAACGAGTAACGTTACACTCCCTCTGTTATGCGTAGTAACCTGATATTTTAGTAAACAGTGTGTAACTTTACACACCCACTGTCATGTGTCGTTACCTGAGATTTCAGTAAACAATGAGTAACGTTACACTACCACCCCCTGTTATGTGTGGTAACCTAAGATTTCAGTAAACAACGGGACACGTTACACTCCCATTATTATGTGTTGTAACGTGATATTTTAATAAAAAAATGATTGACGCTGGACTTCCACACTGTTATGTGAGATGACATGAGATTCAATAAATGACGTTGAACTCGCATTGTTATGTGAGGTGACATGAGATTCAGTAAATGACTTTGAGCTTCCACTGTAATGTGTGCCTACATGAGATTCCAGTACACAGTGAGTGACGTTTAAGCTGGCTTGCAGCACTGAATTCTCAAAATCATGCGAGCAGACATGAACAACTGGTGGACTCTGCGAGTCATGTGAAGAGACTTCTCGTGATCTCGATTTGACTCAGGCGGCCTCCTGGTAAAATCTTTGTTTTCATTTCGCTCACAGGGTACAGTTATCCTCGGGCTGAGGTTGTGGGTCATGGACTTCCAGCAACCCAAGTTCCAGAGAGAGGACAACCCAGCAGCGGAAGCTACGTCTTATCTAACGCGGTAAGCTCCCTTAGCTCAGAAAAGCTACGTCTCATCTAGCGCGGTGAGCTGCCTTAGCTCAGAAAAGCTACGTCTTATCTAGCACTGTAAGCTCCTTATCTCAGAAGTTGGGAAGTCATGTCTTGTTTAGAACTGTAAGCTCCTTAGCTCAGAAGTTGGGAAATCATGTCTTGCCTAGCGCTGTAAGCTCCCTTAGCTGAGAAGTTGGGAAGCCATGTCTCGTCTAGTGCTATAAGCTCCCTTAGCTGAGAAGTTGGGAAGTCATGTCTTGTTTAGAACTGTAAGCTCCTTAGCTCAGAAGTTGGGAAGTCATGTCTTGTTTAGAACTGTAAGCTCCTTAGCTCAGAAGTTGGGAAGTCATGTCTTGCCTAGCGCTGTAAGCTCCCTTAGCTGAGAAGTTGGGAAGCCATGTCTCGTCTAGCGCTATAAGGTCCCTTAGCTGAGAAGTTGGGAAGCCATGTCTAGTCTAGCGCTATAAGGTCCCTTAGCTGAGAAGTTGGGAAGCCATGTCTAGTCTAGCGCTATAAGGTCCCTTAGCTGAGAAGTTGGTAAGGGCGCAGAGACTTGGGATCACGCCGTGTAGCTATAGTCACGTGACCACAGTTAAGTAACGGTTGCCAAGTTCTAAAGCCATCCATTTTTCTCCCCAGCGTGCTCACCTTCCTCTACCTGCCTGTGCTCAACCTCTGGCTACTGTTATGTCCTGTGACCCTCAGCTACGACTGGTCAATGGGTAGCGTTCCTCTGGTCACACAGTTCAGTGATTCCCGAAACCTGTGGTCAGGACTATCGTATACTGTTTTACTGGTCGTGGCCGGCCAATCTCTGCAGTCGATGATTTCCGCGGTAAGTGTTCAGTTGGTGTCGCCTCCTGGTGGTAGGAACATCTAGACTTTCATGGAAAAAATGGTAAGTCATGAAAGTTGTCATTTAGAGTTAGATGCAAAGAGTAAAAATAAATAGAACAAACAGAATGTTGCTTTTAAAGACAAAGTGACACCAATGTGAAAGATAATGCTGCGAGTTGCATTCAGATACATTTTAGAGAATTATTCATAGTCGCCCCTTGATTTTTTTTTTTCAAGACAAAATTAACATTTTGGGAAGATAATAAAGGCCTATGGGTGTTTCCACTGATCGCCATCTTAGAATCAGAACTGCCAGCGCAGGCTACCACTTGATGTTTGGGCCGTTTAAAAACTCCATGCTTTCAGTAAATCGCAATGTACAGCGAGGTGTCGCCTCATCCAACATTGCTACCCCCCCCCCCCCCCCACCCCCTCCTTGCGTTTCCCACCTTTTCTTCTTTTCACACACAGACCAGCCTAGAGGAATCTGGTGATATAAGGACCAGAGAAGAAGAGAGAAGAACGAGCACCCAGCCATCCAGTCCAGGGTTTGTCCGCGTGATGGCGCTGCTGCTGGTCTGTGTGACCTTCCTGCCCGCCTCCAACGTCTTCTTCAAGGTCGGTTTTGTTGTCGCCGAGAGGGTGCTCTACCTGCCCAGGTGGGTCCCCCTGTATGTCTGTCTGTCTATATGTATGTATGTCTGAATGTGTGTATGTGTGAATGTAACACTGCCTGTTTTTCTCTCTCTGCATGCGTTTTTCCGTCTGTCTCTCTATTCCTCCACTGCTTTGTTGCTTTGTCTCTCTGCATTTCCATCGTTGCGTCGCTTTCTCGCTCTGTTCCTCTGTCGCTTTGTGTCTGTGTCGCTTTTTCTCTCTTTCGATCTGTCACTTTGTCGCTATGTCGATCTGTCGATCTGCCCCTTTTATCTCTCTATTTCTTTGTCTCTCTGTCGCTCTATAGCTTTGCATTTCAGTTCCTCTGTCGCTCTGACTCCAACATTGTGTTAATCGTGGCGAAATTTGTGAAAATAGTTACACGGGATCATTTGGCAACTGCACCACAGGTTAATTAGTTACAGATGTGATGGAGGCGAGTGGCAGGGGACACTGACCATTAAACACTAGTGTTTCTTCTTAGTGGATCATTTTAAAACAGAGGCACAAGCAAATCAAGGACAGCGATGAGCTCAGCATGTTGTGGACAAACTTCTACTAACAGGCAGCGGCAAAGCAATGCGAGATAGCCAGATAGTGATCCAATTCGGTATAGTCTGCTAATGCCCCCACCCTTTTTCCCTTTCCTATCGTCTGCAGTTTCGGCTTCAGCGTGTTGCTGGCTCAAGGTCTTGCGCAGCTCTCTGGCCGACTGCCGAGTCTCAAGCTCCTCCTGGCCTTGACCTTTGTCACCTTAATGTTGGTGCTGGGGGTCAGGACTATCCACCGGAACCAGGCCTGGATATCCAGACGTTCTCTCTTCCTGTAAGACTTTCAAACACATCAGTACAGGGTTTTCAATATTAGAAACGTTCGTTAGGATTTACAGCTGAATATAGGATTATCTGAAGCTTCTCAACTTTTTCTATCCCTCCTCCACCTTCATCCTATCCCTCTCTTTTCTTTCTTTCCTTATCCCTCTTTCATTCACTTCCGCTTCCTTATTTCTCTTTCTCTCTCTCTCTCCATATCTATCTATCTCTTACTTTCAAGCTATAACATCCCTCGCTCTGCCATACGTTCCTTGGCTTTTACCTGTTTTTTTTCTCTCAGTCTTCTGACAATCAATTTCGTTTCAATCTGTTTTCTCTCTGCCTCTTGCTCCTTTGTACCTTCTGTCCTTCTATCGCTCTCTTTTAACCACAGTGTCGGATCTTTCAAAATTTCCTCCATCAACTCACCACTGCCGCGTAACTTGAGATCCCTCGGGCAGCGACGGAGGGTTCTGGAGAGTAGCGGGCTTGCTGCAGCTGCTTTCACATTATCAAACTACTTGTTCAAACTGCGCATGTCTATCGAATGTCATGTTTACTGGCACTTGGTGAAGGCAGTTCAGGTATTCAATTTCTAATACAATGGAAGCAACTCGTTTAATTTTGGCTTTTTATTCAACACACAAAGACTAAACTTTGTTCCGAATGGCAGAGTTTCTTTTCAGTGAAATTTTTAATTATTTTTTTAACTTTGAAAAAAAAAAAGAATTCTTTGAGCTCAGTTCAGCCGAACGCTAATCTCATGTTCCTTCTTGCTGCTGTTGATTTTTCTAATGGAATCATCAACAATAGGTGTTGGGACATTCAGTTGAAATCTATTGAGAGATTTCATATAGCATCTTAAGCAAATAAATCTCTGACAATACGGGGTAGGTTCTAGCGCTAGGCAGGGCAAGTTGAAAGAATCTACACCTGCGGAACATGATGACTTAATATGAACCGCAAACTGAGTGCTTGTCTTGGAAATTGTCGAGCATTTCCTTATTGATGTCTAATCACACACACACACAAAAAAAAAAAATCCGTGTGCTTTGTACGCTTGGCTAGATTAATTAAAGTGTCAGTACATTGCACTCACTCGCCTTAGTGTGACCTCAGATAATCTCAAAATCACCGAGCCGTGACTGTATTGGTTTAGACAGGAGATGGCTTGCGCCCCCCCCCCCCCACCTCTCCCCTCTTCTTCCTGAATAAATTTCTTCAGCTTTTATTTTAGACCAATTATGTTATTCTCACCGCCACTCTAAACAATACATTTCAACTCAAGGTCCAAAACCAAACAATTAAAAAATCTGTGTTATGCCCTTTTCAGTCAGAGAATTTTCTTCCAGTAGTTGACCATCACCAATGTGATGATGGGAAGGAAGTGGCTGAAGAGCTTCACGAGTTCCTTCACACCTCACCTGCCAGTGAGAAAACATCTCGGCCATGATCAGAAGAATGTTTGAGTTTACCTCGACTAAAAACCAACCCAACAACTTGTAATTTCTTGGTCTTTTTTTTCTACATCCAAATTGTATCACACGAACAAAAGATCCATTTGCAATAATCTGTGAAATAAGAAACACATGAAATCTCCCCAGTTCTGGTGTCAGGACTTTTCCTAACAACGCTAAGATGCACTACAATATGGCGAATCTGTTGCGAGATGAGGTCAACACTGAAGCGGCTGAGGTTCACTACAGACAAGCTATCAGGTAAGAGAGATAAGTGTACACTACAGACAAGCCATAAGGTAAGGCAGATGACTGTACAGTCCAGACAAGCTATCAGGTAAGGCAGATGACTGTACACTACAGACAGGCCATCAGGTAAGGAAGATGAGTGTACACTATAAACAAACCATAAGGTAAGGAAGATGAGTGTACACTACAGACAGGCCATCAGGTAAGGAAGATGAGTGTACACTATAAACAAACCATAAGGTAAGGTAGATGACTGTACACTACAGACAGGCCATCAGGTAAGGAAGATGAGTGTACACTATAAACAAACCATAAGGTAAGGTAAATGACTGTACACTACAGACAGGCCATCAGGTAAGGAAGATGAGTGTACACTATAAACAAACCATAAGGTAAGGTAGATGACTGTACACTACAGACAGGCCATCAGGTAAGGAAGATGAGTGTACACTATAAACAAACCATAAGGTAAGGTAGATGAGTGTACACTATAAACAAACCATCAGGTAAGGAAGATGAGTGTACACTATAAACAAACCATAAGGTAAGGTAGATGAGTGTACACTAAAGACAAGCCATAAAGTAAGGGAGATGAGTGCTTTTGAAATTTGAATATTGAAAGCAATCAGAACATTGGAACCATGATGGTCGTCTAACTTTTGTTGCACTAGACACTTTCAAACTTAGATATCTTTATATTTTCTGTAGAACATAATAATGTTACAAACTGTACGATAGAGAGTATGAGTTGAAGATTTTCAAAACTAGGTACTCAATTCTTGTGTTGTATTTGTGTGTGTGTGTGTGTTTAGGTTGAATCCTGACCATCCGAGCTATCACTTAAACCTGGGGACCATCTTGACCAACCGCAGCGAGGCTGAGAGCTGCTTCCAGGTGGCGCTCAGACTTCACCCGACTCATGTCGGAGCTCTGGTCAACCTGGCCAGTCTGTGGATGTGAGTTGTACTGGATAGATAGTGAGGAGTGTCATTGGTATATTATGGTATATTATATACCACAGCGAGAGAGAGAGAGAGAGAGAGAGAGAGAGAGAGAGAGAGAGAGAGAGAGAGAGAGAGAGGTATTAACATTCAAAGCGACACCTCAGAGAGATAAAGAGAGAAAGAGAGAGAGAGAGAGAGAGAGAGAGAGAGAGAGAGAGAGAGAGAGAGAGAGAGAGAGAGAGAGAGAGAGAGAGGTATATAACACTCAAAGCGACACCTCGGAGACGTAGAGAGTGGGGGAGAGAAAGAGGAATATTTGACATTCACGGGGACATAGGTGAGAGTGAGTTTATTTGATACTCACAGAGGCACCTCAGATATATATATATATATATATATATATATATATATATATATATATATATATATATATATATATATATATATATATATATATATATATATATAGAGAGAGAGAGAAAGAGAGAGAGAGAGAGAGAGAGAGAGAGAGAGAGAGAGAGAGAGAGAGAGAGAGAGAGAGAGAGAGAGAGATGGTATTTGACACTCACAGGGACACGTCAGAGAGATAGAGAATGAGATGGAGAGAAGAAAGAGAGAAACAGAGAGTAAGAGGCAGAAAGACCGAATAAGAGATATTAGGAAAGAAAAGGAGAGATAGGTATACATAGGCCAAAATAGAGGTAGGACAGAAGTGCTCTTGATTGCAATTTACTTTAATGAGAATACAAATCACCAATTTCAATTAGCTCCTTCTGTTATTGTTATTGTTGTGACTCTTGCAGGCACAGCACTAAGTTCTCTTTGACTCTTAAAACACGTGTATCTCCTCTCTCTTTGTATCTCTCTCTCTCTCTCTCATTGTTCAGAGAGGATGGGAGACAGGCTGCAGGCATGTCTCTGCTGCAGAAAGCTCTCGACCTTGACTCCAGCCATGCCGAGGCGCTCCTGACCTTGGGGAAAGCTCTTCTTGTCCAGGGCGAGACGAGGCGAGCTGGTAGATCGATCCAGAGAGCCATGGAGTCCCGGCCCAACTGGGCGAGAGCCCACCTTTACTACGCCAGCTTCCTAGAGCATACGGGTGAGTATGTGCATGAGTGTGTGAGAGGAGAGAGGAGAGGAAAGACAGTGGTATTAAAGCCTGAGTGTGTGAGTGGGGAGGGAAGACGTTCACATTGATGCCTGAGTGTGTGAGTGGGGAGGGAAGACAGTGACATTGATGCCTGAGTGTGTGAGTGGGGAGGGAAGACAGTGACATTGATGCCTGAGTGTGTGAGTGGGGAGGGAAGACAGTGACATTGATGCCTGAGTGTGTTAAAGGGGAAGGAAGACGTTCCCATTGATGCCTGAGTGTGTGAGTGGGGAAGGAAGACGTTCACATTGATGCCTGAGTGTGTGAGTGGGGAGGGAAGACGTTCACATTAATGCCTGAGTGTGTGAAAGGGGAGGGAAGACGTTCACATTGATGCCTGAGTGTGTGAAAGGGGAGGGAAGACGTTCACATTGATGCCTGAGTGTGTGAGTGGGGAGGGAAGACGTTCACATTAATGCCTGAGTGTGTGAAAGGGGAAGGAAGACGTTCACATTGATGCCTGAGTGTGTGAAAGGGGAAGGAAGACGTTCACATTGATGCCTGAGTGTGTGAAAGGAGAGGAAAGACGTTCACATTGATGCCTGAGTGTGTGAAAGGAGAGGAAAGACGTTCACATTGATGCCTTAGTGTGTGAAAGGAGAGGAAAGACGTTCACATTGGTGCCTGAGTGTGTGAAAGGAGAGGAAAGACGTTCACATTGATGCCTGAGTGTGTGAAAGG
>JAWDGP010008094.1:620000-627500 GCA_033675545.1 Elysia crispata | reverse complement strand
GGACAGGGTATTATAATACAAGTAATACACCATGGGTATATACAGATTGATCTCAACAGAGAGGGCAAGGACAGGGTATTGTAATACAAGTAATACACCATGGGTATATACAGATTGACCTCAACAGAGAGGGCAAGGACAGGGTATTGTAATACAAGTCATACACCATGGGTATATACAGATTGACCTCAACAGAGATGGCAACGACAGGGTATTGTAATACAAGTCATACACCATGGCTCTACAGTGTTTTAGAATCCTTGACGACTTGCCGCTGAGGGGCTTTTGCTGCCATAAATTCCTCGATTGCGACCGTTTGGAGCAGAGATCGTAACCACGATTGTTACCAAAAATCTCGCTCTGTCCTGCGTTGTCTTTTGTGAACAACAGAGCTCCTCCCAAGCACTCTCTCTCACCCGCCCCCTTATACCCCTTTCCCAATTTCCACGAATTGTTTGGCATGAAAATTTTCTCACTTACCAATCAAACTCAAGATGGATTTACAGAAAGGAACTGCTCTCTTTCTCTCTCTCTCTCTCTCTCTCTCTCTCTCTCTCTCTCTCTCTCTCTCTCTCTCTCTCTCTCTCTCTCTCTCTCTTTCTCTCTCTTTCGCTCTCTCTCTTTCTCTCTCTCTCTATTTTTTCCCTTCTATCCATCTCTCCACCAGGGCCCTCGCCGTTGACCCGTCCTGCTGGGACTGTCTCAGTGTCCTAGCCACTAGCCACACCGGGCGTGGTCAGTTGACTCAAGCTGTGCTCGCTCTTCACCAAGCAGTCATGTTGGCCCCCAACAAGACGAGTATCACCCTGAAATATGTGAGCATTTCCTTAATGCGTGTGAAGCTATCAAGAAAGGGATGAGGAGAGTGAGGGGGAGGGGGAGGGGGGAAGTTGGAACACAGAAAAATATCAATCATCTCGTTGAGTGGAGAAAAAGTTATTGATACTGAGATGTTGGTTGTTTGGTGTAGCTCATACTTATTAAAATAGTCTGTAAGAGTATAAGAATGGGAAAGGAAAAAAGAACAGATGGATAGAGAGACTGAGGCAGAAAGAGGGATTGAGAGTAGCGAGACATTGTTCGTTGATTAATTTTTGTTTCTGCTTCTTTTTGATGACATTAACCTTTCAGGGCCTTAAGTGGAGCCGTCACAGAGATGCATAGAGCTGGAAAAAGCAGCAGCTTATTCTTAGCCTTAAAAGCAGCTACTTGGTGCATTGTTGATCTTACCTCCACAGTCATAGAGACTAGCAGGACCCTGTATGCTTTAAGTTGAATCAGATCTACATCCACTACCAGATTCGAACCTCAGACCTCGTACCCTCAACCCACTGAGCTATCTGCCACCCCTCCCCCCCCCCTCTCCCCCGAGACAAAGACAGAGCGCCAGAGTCGAATACAGAGAGGAAGAGAATTAATGGGAAAGAGAAAGTGTAATGGGTCTAAACAACAAGAAATGACTGGTTTGATATATTCAGGATGAATACTTGTTATAGCTGGTCAACATAAAGATAATGTTTGGTAACCCAGTTAAAAGCTGCGAGTATCAGAGGCAAGGGAAAAAATAAAAAAAACCAAACAAACAAACAAAAAGTTATTGAAATATCTTTCTCAGTCGATACTTCTCTGATACAGCTAAACCATTAAGTGTTACATCTACAGTAAGTTTGTTTTGACAATTCCAAAATTGAATGTCTCGGTGTGGACATGGAGATTTCGATTAAAAACGAAAGCAGGTTACGAAAATAGAATATGTTAAAAAAAAAAAAAAAAAAAAAAAAGCAACATGAAGACAGTGGTGCCTCTCTTCTCTCACCAACCGTCTACACAGGTGCAAGCCCTCAAACAAGCCAAGCAGACCGAGAGAGCTCATGAGGTGTTTCGAAACCTCCTGCTCAGGGCCCCAGACGACCTCACAGTTCTAACCTTTGCATACAATTACGCCATGGAGGAGGAGAGACTCGCTGATGTATGTGTTCGCGGAGGGAATATTTATTGGTTTGTTATTCCTCCAGGAGGGTGGCTGGGTAGACTTTGATTTTATCTTCCTCCAGGGGGGTGGCTGGCTAGACTTTGATTTTATCTTCGTCCAGGAGGGTGGCTGGCTGGACTTTGATTTTATCTTCCTCCAGGGGGGTGGCTGGCTAGACTTTGGTTTTATATTCCTCCAGGGGGGTGGCTGGCTAGACTTTGATTTTATCTTCGTCCAGGAGGGTGGCTGGCTAGACTTTGATTTTATCTTCCTCCAGGGGGGTGGCTGGCTAGACTTTGGTTTTATATTCCTCCAGGGGGGTGGCTGGCTAGACTTTGATTTTATCTTCCTCCAGGGGGTGGCTGGCTAGACTTTGATTTTATCTTCCTCCAGGGGGTGGCTGGCTAGACTTTGATTTTATCTTCCTCCAGGAGGGTGGCTGGCTAGACTTTGATTTTATCTTCCTCCAGGGGGGTGGCTGGCTAGACTTTGATTTTATCTTCGTCCAGCAGGGTGTCTGGCTAGACTTTGGTTTTATCTTCTTCCAAGAGGATGGCTGAATAGAGTTTGGTTTAATCTTCCTCCAAATGTGTGGCTGGGTAGACTTGGGTTATACGAGTATATTCCTCCAGGTGTGTAGCTGGGTGGAGTTTTGTTTAATCTTCCTCCAGGAATGTGACTGTGTAGGCTTGGGTTTAATTTTGCCTCAGATGGGAGGTTGGGCAAACTTTATTTTAAACTGCTATTTATACTTACAAATATGCTTCGAAATCGATGATCAAAATCTTTGCAAGTATAGGTTGGACGATTTCCAACAAGATGGTGGCTTTTTCCTTCTCTACGACCTACATAAATTCAAAATTATTCTCTTCTTTACGGTAGGACAATATATATATATATATATATATATATATATATATATATATATATATATATATAATCGAAGATACTACGTTCTTTATATTTAGACCTACATAGAGTCGAACATGTTCCATGCTCTCCAGGACTGTATTCCTAGATAAAGTCGAAGATATTACCTTCTCTACGAAAAGACTTACATACCCGGCAATGTCGAACATGTTCCCTTCTCTTCAAGTACAATACGTAATGTAAGCGATGTAAGAATAACTTGTCACGTGATTGTTTCAGGCGTCCCAGCACATCCGGCAGGCGGTGGCTGTAGCGGAGCAGACGAGACACGGCAGCCTGGGGAAGCTCTACTTTGAGCAGGGCGAGGTCTACAGACTCAACGCGGATTACGAAAGAGCTCTTAAGGTATCCACAATTCTGGCGACAGTAGCATTCTAGCCCTAAAGCTCACTGAGCTTATGATCTATTATTACAATTCCGCCTCGCATCGTGAGACACACATCTATCTGTTCAGCATCTGGTATCAACATCTTACTAGAACAGTTTCAGATTATCATCTTTTATTACAAAGTTTACCATACATCATAGGTTGGACATGCATCTGTTCACCATCTGGTATCAACATCTTACTAGAACAGTTTCAGATTATCATCTTTTATTACAAAGTTTACCATACATCATAGTTTGGACATGCATCTGTTCAGCATCTGGTATCAACATCTTACTAGAACAGTTTCAGATTATCATCTTTTATTACAAAGTTTACCATACATCATAGTTTGGACATGCATCTGTTCAGCATCTGGTATCAACATCTTACTAGAACAGTTTCAGATTATCATCTTTTATTACAAAGTTTACCATACATCATAGTTTGGACATGCATCTGTTCACCATCTGGTATCAACATCTTACTAGAACAGTTTCAGATTATCATCTTTTATTACAAAGTTTACCATACATCATAGTTTGGACATGCATCTGTTCACGATCTGGTATCAACATCTTACTAGAACAGTTTCAGATTATCATCTTTTATTACAAAGTTTACCATACATCATAGTTTGGACATGCATCTGTTCACCATCTGGTATCAACATCTTACTAGAACAGTTTCAGATTATCATCTTTTATTACAAAGTTTACCATACATCATAGGTTGGACATGCATCTGTTCACCATCTGGTATCAACATCTTACTAGAACAGTTTCAGATTACCATCTTTTATTACAAAGTTTACCATACATCATAGGTTGGACATGCATCTGTTCACCATCTGGTATCAACATCTTACTAGAACAGTTTCAGATTATCATCTTTTATTACAAAGTTTACCATACATCATAGGTTGGACATGCATCTGTTCACCATCTGGTATCAACATCTTACTAGAACAGTTTCAGATTATCATCTTTTATTACAAAGTTTACCATACATCATAGATTGGACATGCATCTGTTCACCATCTGGTATCAACATCTTACTAGAACAGTTTCAGATTATCATCTTTTATTACAAAGTTTACCATACATCATAGATTGGACATGCATCTGTTCACCATCTGGTATCAACATCTTACTAGAACAGTTTCAGATTATCATCTTTTATTACAAAGTTTACCATACATCATAGGTTGGACATGCATCTGTTCACCATCTGGTATCAACATCTTACTAGAACAGTTTCAGATTATCATCTTTTATTACAAAGTTTACCATACATCATAGGTTGGACATGCATCTGTTCACCATCTGGTATCAACATCTTACTAGAACAGTTTCAGATTATCATCTTTTATTACAAAGTTTACCATACATCATAGGTTGGACATGCATCTGTTCACCATCTGGTATCAACATCTTACTAGAACAGTTTCAGATTATCATCTTTTATTACAAAGTTTACCATACATCATAGATTGGATATGCATCTGTTCGCCATCTGGTATCAACATCTTACTAGAACATTTCCAGATTATCATCTTTTATTACAAAGTTCACCATACATCATAGATTAGATATCTATTTTAACGTTACTCTTCACGGAGGTAAAAAAGGCCAAATAATCCAAAACCTGTAGTTTGAGATAAAGTACATAAAGCAAGAATCTTTTATGTACTTAACTAAAGCAAAATTGCTGAATTATCTAATAATATAATGTTGCTTTTATGTAAGGCAAACAGACCTATCATCTACCAGGACGTTGCTCTAAATTAAAGAAACCGGATCTATCATCAATAAATATTTGTAACAATTGCTTTCTATAATTCACCTTTTCTATGAAACTAACAAAGGTATAAGCGGCGTTAATACAGCCCCTGGATACCCCTGGGGTATTCCTTTGTTTATTTAGCGGGGTGACCCCAGCCGGTGTTATTAGTTCTCCACGATCTCAAAGATCCTATGGCCGTGAATATTGACGTAAACATGCGAAACTACGACACTGAGATAGTTGTGGCTCTTCTTCTCTCAAACAGTTTTCTGGCGACACTGAGATAGTTGTGGCTCTTCTTCTCTCAAACAGTTTTCTGGCGACACTGAGATAGTTGTGGCTCTTCTTCTCTCAAACAGTTTTCTGGCGACACTGAGATAGTTGTGGCTCTTCTTCTCTCAAACAGTTTTCTGGCGACACTGTTTATTTAGTTATCATTGAATGATTAAAAAACATTCCTCGTGTTTCGTCTTATGTGACAATTGACATTCCTCGTGTTTCGTCTTATGTGACAATTGACATTCCTCGTGTTTCGTCTTATGTGACAATTGACATTCCTCGTGTTTCGTCTTATGTGACAATTGACATTCCTCGTGTTTCGTCTTATGTGACAATTGACATTCCTCATGTTTCGTCTTATGTGACAATTGACATTCCTCGTGTTTCGTCTTATGTGACAATTGACATTCCTCGTGTTTCGTCTTATGTGACAATTGACATTCCTCGTGTTTCGTCTTATGTGACAATCGGCATTTAAATCTCTTTCCCTTTCTCTTTCCTCTACGTTCTATGTCTCTGACTCTCTCTCTCTCTCTCTCTCTCTCTCTCTGTCTCTCTCTCTGTCTCTCTCTCTGTCTCTCTCTGTCTCTCTGTCTCTCTGTCTCTCTCTCTCTCTCTCTCTCTCTCTCTCTCTCTCTCTCTGTATGTATATATATATCCTTTTCTTTTAATCTCTCCCATCTCTTTGTCTCTATCCTTTCCTCCAACTTTTCAACACCCAACTGTATATAATTATAATAACCATGGGTTTTGTATATTCTTACTTCATTTATGTTAATAATGGTTGTAATTTAAGCTCCTATCTTTTTTATATCTGCCCCCATGCTCCCCAGTACTATAAAAAGTCCATAACCGAAGACCAGCATCGAACTGAAGCTATTGTTAGCGCAGGCTCGATACTTTACCTCAAGGTAAGAACCAAAGGCAAGAAACAACCAAAATGATTGATATTGTCACAACCACCAACAAACCATCATTATCATAAACATCATCATCATCATCATCATCACCTCCACCATTATTTTCCTCCTCCTCAACATCATCATCACCATCATCATCATTATCTTCTTCATCAATATTACCATCATCTTCATTATCATCCTCACCATCAATCTACCAGCATCATGCCAACTACAATCATCATTCATGATAACTACCACTATCATTATCATCATCATCTTCTTCATCAATATTACCATCATCATCATCATAATCATCATCATCATTATCTTCCTCATCAATATTACCATCATCATCATCATCATCATCATCATCATCATCATTACCTTCTTCATCAATATTACCATCATCGTCATTAGTATCTCCATCATAATCATCATTATCTTTTTCATTTATATTACCATCGACATCATAATCATCATTATCTTCTTCATCTATATTACCATCATCGTTATTATCATCATCATCATCATCATTATCTTCTTCATCAATATTACCATCATCGTCATTAGTATCTCCATCATAATCATCATTATCTTTTTCATTTATATTACCATCGACATCATCATCATCATTACCTTCTTCATCTATATTACCATCATCGTCATTAGTATCTCCATCATAATCATCATTACCTTCTTCATCAATATTACCATCATCGTCATTAGTATCTCCATCATCATCATCATCATCATCATCATCATCATCATTATCTTCCTCATCAATATTACCATCATCATCATCATCATCATCATCATCATCATCACATCATTACCTTCTTCATCAATATTACCATCATCGTCATTAGTATCTCCATCATAATCATCATTATCTTTTTCATTTATATTATCATCGACATGATAATCATCCTTATCTTCTTCATCAATATTACCATCAGCGTCATTATCATCATCATCATCATCATCATCATCATCATCATCATCATCATTACCTTCTTCATCAATATTACCATTATCGTCATTAGTATCTCCATCATAATCATCATTATCTTTTTCATTTATATTACCATCGACATCATAATCATCATTATCTTCTTCATCAATATTACCATCATCGTCGTTATCTTTCTCAAGATCAATCTACCAGCACCATGACAACTACCATCATTGTACATGATGATCTGCTGAAGTGTTCTATGTCATGCAATAATTATGAAACAGCCCTGTCTCCCTCTTTCCCTCTGTCT
>JAWDGP010008094.1:572500-617500 GCA_033675545.1 Elysia crispata | reverse complement strand
TCTGGTGCGAGCTTCACCAGTCATCCAGTAGCGGTGTGATCTGGTGCGAGCTTTGCAAGATTTGCACTCTGCAGAGACCAGTAGACGCCAAAGTTGTGACAGGCAAGCCGAAACAACACAGAAATCTGTTCCCTTTTTTTTTTTATTATTATCTTGCAAAATTACAACATGGAATGGAAAGGCTGAGCGTGCTCAAAAACTGTTACAATTTGATGAGAAATCGAAAACTACAAAAATATGAGATAGCTAGCCAGTTTGCATGAAAGATAGGTATAGAAAAAGAGAAAGAGAGAGAGACAGAGACAAAGGCAAGAGAGACAGAGACAGAGACAGAGACAGAGAGACAGAGAGACAGAGAGACAGAGAGACAGAGAGAGAGAGAGAGAGAGAGAGAGAGAGAGAGGGAGTTTGAAAAAAGCCTCCCCCCCTCCTCCTCCTGCTATGGTGATACAGCAGGTCCATCTGTTCTGTTCTGTACAGGCGCCATTCTATGACAGCGGCAGCTCGATAGAAGATAAAGAAAAAAACAGAAGGGAAAAGTACAGTGATAACTAGCATATATGACCTTGCATTTGATATTTTTTTTAATCGGATTTACACTCGCAGCTAAACCTTTCTCTTTCATGTGTAGCCATCGCTTTTTGCTCCAAGTGCTTTCTTGCAACATGTTTTTTCTGATGATTTTTATTTTGCAATTTAATTTGTTATATCAAACCAGTATTTTCACATTTCATGTTTTTTGTAAAAAAATCAACTAAATGCTTTATTTTGTGGCTCCATTTCATAACCACTGGTTTCATGGGATTCTTTGCAGATTCATGTTTACTGTTTGCAGCATTAGATTAGCCCCATTTGTTGCCAGTCTATGTTAACATGGCCGACAGAGTCATCATCCTAGTCACTATCGTTTGCTATTTTTATCTTCACAACTTAAGCCAAAACTTAAATGATGTCTACAAGGTTTTTTAACTATTGATAGACCTGCATTCTCTACTTGATCATTTTAAAATCATCAATAGACCCAGAAATTCAATATGAACATCCTACAATCATCGATAGACCAAGAAATTTCAATATGAACATCATACAGTTATCATTAGACCCACAATTTCAACATGAACATTCTGCAATCATCATTAGACCCACAAGTTCAATATGAACATCCTACAATCATCATTTGACCCACAGGTTCAACATGAACATCCTACAATCATCATTAGACCCACAAGTTCAATATGAACATCCTACAATCATCATTTGACCCACAGGTTCAACATGAACATTCTGCAATCATCATTAGACCCACAAGTTCAATATGAACATCCTACAATCATCATTTGACCCACAGGTTCAACATGAACATCCTACAATCATCATTAGACCCACAAGTTCAATATGAACATCCTACTATCATCATTTGACCCACAGGTTCAACATGAACATCATACAATCATCGATAGACCCACAAGTTCAACATAAAAATCTTTCCATCAACAAAGACCTAAAAGCTCTACATGAACATCCTGCAGCATTTACCAGAATGATGTAGAATTTCAAAACGTTTCCATTATTAAAGCAATAGTTTCTTTGAACCTGATAAGAACTGTCGCCCATTGCACTTTATAATGTAAATTTTACATAATATGTGTGTATACTGGACAGGGTGTGACCAGAATCAAATATCAGACAATGACTTTCTTAAACTGCTGCAGACTGTTTCAATTAACTATGTCCATCATTTGTGTTTTTTTATATCAGTTGGCATAAATCAAAGACATTGAAATAGATAGATAGATAGAGAGAGAGAAAAGAGAGAGAGAGACAGAGAGAGAGAGAGAGAGAAGAGAAGAGAAGAGAGAGAAGAGAGAGAGAGAGAGAGAGAGAGAGAGAGAGAGAGAGAGAGAGAGAGAGAGAGAGAGAGAGAGAGAAGTAATGTAATCGGAAAGCCGAGACTTTAACTGTATTTCATGTTCTCGCAAACATGGCTGTAAAATGTCATTTTATTGCTGCTTGCCTTTTCCCATTAGTTCAGATTCTACTCACGATTGAAACAAAAACCTGACGGAGGCTTCAGCCAACTACAGCCATCAGTGCTATCCTTGATTCAGCTTCAGAGTTGAGTTTTCATACAATTTGATATGAATAAAAATAAATGTCACTCATCTCAAACTTGGCAGATTTTTCTTTTTTTTTTTTTTTTTGTTCTTCCCTGTGGTCGTTCTCACAATTGGTTTGTGCGATAGAATTCAGTAGTCGCGCTACAAAAATAAAACAAAGAAATGTTTTAAATCATTTGACAAAATTGGTCAAATACGATCGGATCTAACTGATATAATTACGTGTATATAAGTATTTAAATTAAGCAAACACCATGTATGTCATCTTACCGTAGAAAGAAGTTTTTATCATTGGTTTAGTCGCAGCTAAAATGCTACAGCCAGGTTTAGTTGAACCACACAAAGAAACCAATGTTATAGCTGGAAGACTATTGCCAACTTCAGCCAAGACACACTTTCCAGATATAGAATACGAACTTGTCAGCTGAACAACTATAGCGAACCTCAACACTTCAGTCAAGCCACACGTTCCAGTTTTCACACATAGAATGCCAGGTAAACCACAAAAGATCAGATGGTTTGAGCTTTGAGCCCTAATAGGAAAGTAAAAGTACCTTGTGGTTATTTTTTCACAAGGTACAGAGTGATTGGTTGATGTCAGAATTAGAGAGCCAATCCCTAACCACTCATCATAATGAGAGAATAAGCTAATCTACATACACGTAGTAAAAAAAAGAAAGTAAGATCATCTATATAAATTATCATAGACGTCCATAGATACAATGTCTCGAGTCATTATTTTCTTGACTTCAACAGTCCATAATTTATTTGTAGGTCTATGACATGCGTTACTTGGAGTATTTTACAATTATTAGTCTCTAGTGTTTGCCACAAGCTCTTTTCCTTGTTATCTTCTGAGTCGTAAAAACGACCTTGTTTGAGCAAGACAGCCTTGACTATGACCGCGTTAAGACTGCACTATCTCATCAGTGACGGTACTGGTGAGAGGTGTAATGACAGAGTAATGACACCAGGACATGTTAGGAGTGGCTTGAGGACATCTTCAATTCTGAGGGAACTAGTGAGAAGTGTAATGATAATTTAATGACACCAAGACATGCTAGGAAAGGCTTGAGGACATCTTTAATTATGGCGGTACTAGTGAGAAGTGTAATGACAGTTTAATGATATCAGAACATGTTACGAGTGACTTGAGGACATCTTCAATTCTGAAGGAACTAGTGAGAAGTGTAATGACAGTGCTAATGCTTAATGGCTTCAAGACATGTTAGGAATAGCTTGAGGACATTTTCAATTCTAACATCACTGGTGAGAAGTAATGACAGTTTATGACATCAAGACATACATGTATTAAGACACGTATGGGCTTCTTTCATCCTCGTGATGAGCCTCTTTGTCCGCCAACTCTACTAGACTTCGAACTTAGTTTAGGTGATTTTTTTGTTTTATTCTAGCTAAGTATATTCGAAATCTTTATCTATGAAAAAAAAACCAACGAAAACAAATAAAAACACAAGCAACAATAATATCATTTGTGCTGATAAGCTCATCTTTAATACCTGGAATGCATCCGTCTCTACAAGTTGTACACCTGGAAATTAAGTTACAAAGTCTTAAAGGAATGCATACTTCTGTACAAGTTGTACACCTGGAATTAAGTTACAGTCTTCAAGGAATGCATACTTCTGTATAAGTTGTACACCTGGAAATTAAGTTACAAAGTCTTCAAGGAATGCATAGTTCTGTACAAGTTGTGCACCTGGAATTAAGTTACAGTCTTCAAGGAATGCATACTTCTGTACAAGTTGTACACCTGGAAATTAAGTTAGTCTTCAAGAAATGAATACTTCTTTACAAGTTATACACATCGAAATAAAGTTACAAATTCTTCAAGGAATGCATACTTCTGTACAAGTTGTACACCTGGAAATTAAGTTAGTCTTCAAGAAATGAATACTTCTTTACAAGTTATACACATCGAAATAAAGTTACAAATTCTTCAAGGAATGCATACTTCTGTACAAGTTGTTCACCGGAAATTAAGTTACAAAGTCTACAGTGTCTGGCCACCAACGGTCAAGAATGGACAGTCGGATATTCAAGTTGCTTGCTGCATTCGAGAATAAGGGGTTGGTTTGGGATGGGGAAGGGGCAGAAAGTTAAAGTTAGTTTCCCTTCATTATTTCTGACTCCTCAGTTCGGTAAAGTGCATCTAGATACCAAAAACAAGTTTTTTTTTAATTGTATTTATGTATTTTCTATCTTTAATTTTTACACCTTCTCTCTTTATCTTTATCTCTCACTCAAATACTCTGCCTATTTCTCTCTCTGTCTCTCTGTCTCTCTCTCTCTCTCTCTCTCTCTCTCTCTCTCTCTCTCTCTATATATATATATATATATATATATATATATATATATATATATATATATATACACACACACACACATGTATATATAATTATATACCTCATTACTGTTTCTTTCACTTCTGAACAAACCACTCGGCTATCGAGACAGCGCTCTCGCCCAGCGCATAACTACATGTATATTGATTATGACATTATCCAGTTCCTATCTTAGTGTAGTCCACACTTAAAGAGAGCTTTCGATTCAAATTCACTGATGTTCACCACACGAGGCTCTAAGTTATAGTTCACCAAAGGAAGCCCTAAGTTATAGCTCACCATAGCGGACACTAAGTCATAGTTTACCACAGGGGACATAAGCTTCTGGTTCCCCACAGGAGGCACTAAGTTATTGTCCACCCACAGGAAGCACTAAGTCATTAATTACCGCAGGAGGCACTAAGTTATTGTTCACCCACATGAGGCACTAAGTCATAGTACATCCACATCGGACACTAAGTCATTGTTCACCCACATGAGGCACTAAGTCATTGATTACCGCAGGAGGCACTAAGTTATTGTTCACCCACATGAGGCACTAAGTCATTGATTACCGCAGGAGGCACTAAGTTATTGTTCACCCACATGAGGCACTAAGTTATTGATTACCGCAGGAGGCACTAAGTTATTGTTCACCCACATGAGGCACTAAGTCATTGTTCACCCACATGTGGCACTAAGTCATTGTTCACCCACATGAGGTACTAAGTCATTGATTACCGCAGGAGGCACTAAGTCATTGTTCACCCACATGAGGCATTAAGTCATAGTACATCCACATCGGACACTAAGTTATTGTTCACCCACATGAGGCACTAAGTCATTGATTACCGCAGGAGGCACTAAGTCATTGTTCACCCACATGAGGCACTAAGTCATTGTTCACCCACATGAGGCACTAAGTCATTGTTCACCCACATGAGGCACTAAGTCATTGTTCACCCACATGAGGCACTAAGTCATTGTTCACCCACATGAGGCACTAAGTCATTGTTCACCCACACGAGGCACTAAGTCATAGTAAATCCACATCAGGCATTAAGTCATTGTTCACCCACATGAGACACTAAGTCATTGTTCACCCACATCAGGCACTAAGTCATTGTTTACCACAGGAAAAAGTAAGTCATAGTACATCCACTTCAGGCACTAAGTCATTGTTTGTCCACAGGAGGCAGTAAATCATAGTTCGCCACAGGAAACAGTAAGTCATTGTTCACCACAGGAGGTAATAAGCCATTGTTCACTGACAGGAGGCACTAAGTCATAATCCACCAGAGGAAAAAGTAAGTCATCGTTCACCAGACGGAGCAATGTGTAATTCATTTTTCACCCACATGAGGCACTAAGTCATTATTCACCACAGGAGACAGTCATTGTTCACCCGCAGGAGAGACTTAGTCATTGTTCACCACAGGAGACACTAAGTTATCGTTCACCCGCAGAAGACACTTAGTCATTGTTCACCACAGGAGACACTAATTCATTGTTCTCGACACGAGACAGTAATTTATGGTTCACTCCAAGAGGTGCTTGTTCAAAAGCCGAAACAGTATGCATGTTAGAGATACAGTGCGCTGTTGACTCGAACCTAGGATGCTGTTCAGAGGCCGACACAAGACGCTGTTCACAGATATTAAAGTGGAAAGCAAAAGTACTATTTGCTTGCTGTTTCCCACACAACAAAGAGATGAGGAAACAGAAGTGCAACGTGGTGCAAAGGAGAGAATTTAAAATGTGTTGGACCGGGTTTGGGATAGAACATCAGCCATTGATCTCTGCATCAATCATTCTTTGTGGACTTGTTACCACAGGCAGGGAAGGAGTTTGGAACCTCAACCCCGCCCTGCCCTGACTGGAGCTTATTTCATTTAAAGAAAAGGTTTGAGACTGTCCTGTTGTGGACAGTCTATATCAAACAATTAGTTTGTCATCTAACAACCGGTATACAGTTGTAAAGGCAGCGTTGGAGTCCGAATCAGCTTGTAGTCGAACCCTCAGTCGTGGCAAGTGGGTTATATGTAAGATTTGTGGCCTGCTCTTCACTGAGGATGACTGCAACTTACTTGAAATTCTAACTTGAATATGTTATTGCCTAACGGTGTTCGCATGTCTCTAGATAATTCTCACAACAATAATCATTATTATCATGATTCAAATATTATTACAAGCATTTTGGTTGATCCCACTCAAGCATCAAACTGTAACAATAGTGACTAACACCTAAATACAAAATCAAGAACAGTCAATGAGGGAATTCGAAGAGGCTTTGTGAAAAGTGGTTTGAGTCAACAAAAATATTAATATGGTACGCAATAAATCAAAACAAATAAAATCAGCACCGAGTTCTGGCAACTGCTTTTATTGAAAATGACCAGAAGGAACGTCAACAGTTATCGAAAAAAATATTGTTTATCAACAGTTAACTGGATAAAACTGGGTAAAACTGTAAAATAAGACAAAAAACTAAAATATTCATTCAGTGATTCATGAAAATGAAACGTCCCCAGATCTATAATAATGAAAATCTGTTGTACAGAATGACACATAGCACAGAAAAAAGGTAAAAAAATTGGAAAGAATTTGTATGTAGTAATGCCACATAATAAGACGCTTTGTGGCAGACTGCAACTTGGAAAAAGTAGTCTTGAAATCTTCGCTGTTCTACAATCCTCTGCAATATCTTTGTATATCTCTTTAGACAGAACTTTGAGATACATTTCTATCTATTTTTTATTTTTAAAGTAATACACCTGAATCCAGATGAAAGATCTTAAGTACAAATCAGTTATAGCAAAAATAATTGGAAAGACATAAAACAGAGTATAAGGTAAAAATCTGAAAGCACTTCATGAAAGAACAGATTAAATAAATTCACGATACAAGTATGAGAAAATGAGAAAGTCTCTGAGAGTGTACACCAGATTACACATGAGATTCTGAACAAGAAAAACAAACACAAATTCAGTTTGTTTTCTGATAAAAATTGAAACAATCTCAAGCAATTGCAATGAAGAAAAATAATTAAAAAAAAAAACCAGATCAACTGAGATGGCAGAATTATTCATTCATGACAAAGAGAAAAAAAACGTTCAAATTAATCATTGTTAGCAGCCCCTAGTTATCTAGTACTGATACTTTAAAGGGAAAGAGAGGGAGAAAGAGAGAAAGAGAGAGAGAGAGAGAGAGAGAGAGAGAGAGAGAGAGAGAGAGAGAGAGAGAGAGAGAGAGAGAGAGAGAAAAGAAAAAATAGACAGAGAGAAGTAGAAAAACAGAGAGAGGGTGACTTGAACATCTAAACACGCATGTTAAGGGTAAAAAAGTATCAAGCAAAATGCATTGTGTACAGAATAGATAATAATTATTTCTGAAAATGAAAATCAGGTGTAATACATTCATGAGCAACACGTGAAAACCAAAGGAAACTATCCCAGCCACATGAAAAATAACTATTCAAGTAATAAATACGGAAATACGACCTAAAGGACTAGTATACAAATATCCTATTTGAAATTTTTACTCCAAAAAAGCACTTACCCACAGATAGGGCGGAAAACTGTACCGTTGCCAGGGTCAGTTATCTTCTGGACTGGGAATGTGGCAAAGCCGATTACCTGTGTTTGTACTATGCATATTGTAGTTTACAAATAGACTTTTTTTGTCAAAACAATTTATGTTACATTTGTTTTTTCAAACGTGACAACTTTAATATTTAAATATGTTTCATGGTTCTAAGTGTTTATGAAAGGACGAGTTATAGACATAGGCTTGGAGAAAAATAAGTTTTCAAAGACAGGATGATTGGATAAGATAGTTTCAGTTTGCAATAATTAACAATTCCTTTGATGAAAGCTTAGATTTGCACTCAAAGTAAAACACATACGTAATTAATTTAGTGTGTGTGTGAGGGGAGGGGAGTGGCGGGAATGAGAACTAAGCGGGAAGAGATTATAACTCATTTAGAAAAAGCAAACCTTTCGGTCTAGTTTGGTCTTCAATCTAAGCTAAAGCCGATAGAATCTTTTGTTCAAAGAAACTAAATGTATGTAACTATACAGATACATGTACAACTATTGACACAATGCAGTTCTATTATAACCAAGCACAAAGAGTGGGGTCAGGTGATAAGTGAAACAATAGAGGAGAAAGAAGACAATCAGACCAAACAGCAAGGTCCGCACTCGATGCTTATCAGGCGCTTCCATAATCATCGTCTCAAACAAATTATGAGACATCAAGTAAAAGACTCGTTCAACAAACTGAATGTCAGCCTATACTTTCCTGCCATTGGAAACATAGTTACAGCTGACAAGATATCAAACTCACCAACAACAAAAGCAAAGGCTTGATACCCTACATACACACCACATTCTCAACTTATGCCTTTCTTGACATCTCAGTAAACTCCTCCCTTTCTCACTCGGCTTTACAGTAACAACAGGCTGTGGTGTGACTGACCGGTAACAAGATTCGTTTGGTCTATTGCTATTACAAAAAGTGGCCAAATACATTACTTTATACCAAACATTACTACCAGCTGCAATTCACATGATTCGAGGAAGTCTGGAGGCAGTGGTCATGATTCTGTATTGGGCGAGAAGTATGGGGCTGGAGTGGGGACAAGTAAGGGGAAGGGGAAGGGTCATGTGGTAAAGTTCTTTTATTTGCTCTTCGGTCATTGCAATAACCACATGCAAAGGAAGCAGGTTCCCCATGTATCAGTTACTTCAACTAACCATCTCATAAGATGATTCCGACAGGCGTCCCTAAATTGCAATTTGTTCTTCACACCTCAGGGGCTGTCCATCGCCTCCCAGTAGTTCAAACAGGGAGAAATTGTCACTTTTTCATTGGTTGATATTCTTAGAAAAGATATAAAGTCTACAGAATATATGAGATGGGGTGTTTAGAAGATAATGGCGTTTCAAACAGGCTCGCCAGTCAATCACTAATAATAATGGCACCGCAGGACCCGGTCCAGAGCATCAACCCTTACATTTAATGGCATCCCAGCGCCCAGATTATCATCAGGGCAAAGCTTAAATATAATGGGTGCACACTACTAGGGTTAAAGACGATGTTCATGTATGTATGTATATATTATATACTTGTATACATGCATTTGTTTAAGAAGTACAATATTAGAAAAGTGCTCAACTTTAAGATTAAAGGAGCTCAAAAAATTTAATAAAAGTCTAGATCACTTACTATAGATATAAATATATATATTTTGAAAAATTGTCCTACTTAGTTATGCAGTCCACGACTTCGAAGTTTGGTTTGGTAGCAACGTATCAACAAACGTAGGAAGAACATTCCTTGCTTTAATCAACAAACATTTCCTGAGGACCAACAAGCTCGGCAAGATCATTAATAAGAACACTCTTAAAGTCAGCTACAGTTGCATGCCAAAACTTCAAACAAGCAATAATAAATTACAATAAAAGCCTATTACAAGACCAGAACAAAGTCAAACCCACAAGCGAGGAAATGTGCAACTGCAGAAATAGAGAAGAACGCCTTCTAGACGTGAAATGCCTCACAGAATGCATCGCCTCAAAGTAAACGTAACACAAACCAAATCTAACAACAAGGAAACGTACATAGGACTCACTGAAAATACATTTGAAACAAGATATAATCTACACAAATTATCTTTCAAACTGGAGCATAAAAAAATCAGCTACAAGATTAAGGTAACATATTTAGGAATTAAAAAACAACTACATAGACCACAGAATAGAATGGGGAATTGTAAAAAAAAAGTTAGACTAATCAGACCAGACAAAAAATATTGCCCACTTTGTTTAGAAGAAAAGTTTAAAATTTTGCACCAACAGCTCAGTTTAAACCACCATGTACAAAAAAAAGAAATACCTCCTAGCCAACGTAAAGAAAAGAAAAACACCTGACGAGTGCCACAAGGCATGAAACTTTGAAGACGTGGACTGCATAACTAGGTAGGACAATTTTTTAAAATATACCATGTTCCTTAATTGTCGAGTACTGTTTTTATTTTTATTTGACACACAACTATAATTATAACTATATATATATATAGATGTATATATATATATGTATGTATATATGCGTGTGTGTGTGTGTTTTTCGTATCTCCTAGAATCAGGGCTGGGATTGACTACCAAAAAAAGGCTGAAATCTCCTACTGTGACTGCTGAAGGCAGAAGACTTACTAGGGGGTGCAGGGGCATGCTTCCCCGAGAAAATTTTGAAAATCCAGGCTCAAAATAAGGTAATTTAAAGCCATTTTCGTCTTTTTCAACCTGCCATTGATACCTGAGTGAAACAAAGTTTTTGAATTATTTACAGTTCTATAACAAAGATAATATGAGACAAGTTTCTAGGTCTTACCTATCACACCACTCCCAACGCCATCTGTTTTTTATTCCCGAATCATTTAAAGATTCACCTCTTTCCACAATTTCAACATGCTTAGACATTTTGAGCGAGTGTGAATAACGTCACTTAGTAAGTTAGTTATAGATTTAGGTCTATAGATCTTAGTAGACTTATTAGAGGTAGCTAGATTTGTATTAAATATGAGATAGAGTACAGTACACAGAAAGTGATTATTTCGCTATGATAGATCGAATCAAACTGGAAGAAAGAGCCAGTCAGCTGGAGTCAATTCAATCCAGTTAAAAAATGCTGGACATTTGATTATCAATTATATTAAGTATTTCGAACTTCGATGTACTTAAAATAGTATGTGATCAATATCAACTGGATCTGTACATGACCGGAAATAACAAACGAAGTTCAACAAGGTCAGATTGCGTTTCTGTTCAAGTTCGTTTATTTTCATATTTAAAGATAAAAATAGATTTCTGCTGTTCATTCCCGCCCAGTAGGCGGATGGTTGAGTGAAAGGCTGACCAAAACGGCTATTTTGGCGGAAAAATCCCAGCCCTGTTGATTATAAAAATTACGGAAATTCCTTAAGATAATATATTTTTCACATTTTTCAAATAGAGAAATAGGAATTTTATCCGTTTCCAATGTGTTCTCTCAAACTCCTTACATATCCATCAGGTCTGATATGCAAGACAAAGAGAACACCATTTCAAAATTCATAACGTGCATACATCATGCAAATTGAATTTTACTATACTTTTGTTTTTCCAGTTAAAAACTTTCAGTGGTAAAGTGCAGAGTCAAAGTAACTGACAGTTATCATGTCAAAGTAGCTGAGTTTTATGTCTTCTACTTTCAGCCAGAGTCAGAGTCAAAGTAAACAACAGTTATTATATCTTCCGCCAAGACTCAGAGTCAAAGTAACTGACACCCACAGTCAATGTAACAGTTATTACTGAGTTAATATGTCCGTCGCCAATACCCAGAGACTACGCACATAGACTGATCCCAGCTGCCCAGAAACCAAGAGCTTTAGGCGACCAGGAAACTCTCAGAGGATGGAGAAGGAATATCAAAACTAGTTTTAGCTCCATCACAGAAGAACTGATGTTTTAGTCCCATTTATATTAAAATTGCATCAATAAAGAATGAATTGTCTGGTCCAGACTTTAAAAGCTAGTTCCCTTTTTCTTTCAGTCAATACTTTTATTACTACTTCCTTTCCACATTCTGTCCCACTCCACCAAAAAGAAAAAAAAAAAAAAAGAAAAAAGAAATGAGATGAAGATCAGTTGTGAGGTGAAATAAATTTGTACATGTTGCCCTTGGTCATAAAGTGTATCTCAAACTCAGGGTTTAAATTTAGATTCAGACTATGAATCTGATAACTGAGCAAACTGGTGATTCAGGAATTGTAAGTTTCTTTATTTTCTTTGAGGCTAGTACCTATTCCAAAATAGAAATCAATGCCACTTTCAACGATTCTCCTTCAGATGAAATTTAATAAACTGATCCATACTTCTGTAAGAATTGATTGCTTCAGCTCATATAAACGTCTTTTCTTTTTCCTTTCACCATGAAACTAATAAGAGTGCATTTCATGAATTGGTTAATAGCGTGGGAAAAAAAACTATAAGACAAAGTGCAGTAAAATTATTTGCTAAATTTCAAAAGCAAAAAAGGAAGCCAGATATATAACTTTCCCAAAATTTTTCATAGCATATCAAACTAGTTAATGAAATATAAAATTTGATAACTTCAAATTAAAGTATTTTTCAATTTTCCATACAATTTTTTTTCTTTTCGTTAAAATACATATTATTAGGTAAAAAATCTCGTAAGTCAGCATACATTGTGCATACATTCTCAATTCCATGGGTAACATAAATTACATAGATTTTCAGTTAAACGGATAACATAAATTACAGGTAAACATTGATCAACGTGGAGCTGATCTCTTCTGCCCATATTGCTTCATGCGTGCTTGTCTACCATCCTCCCAAACTCGAAGCTCGTCTGGTTTGAGCACACACGCCATGACACTCTTCATGAGGACATCGCAGTCTCCAAACACACGAGAGCCTAAGGCATGACCATGGGGTCCTTCCACCTTGCAGTCTTCATCATGTGGTGTAGTTTGTCTGATCAGGCAGGTAGAACATGGTTTATAATTCTTACTACTGAAATATCTGATATAACAACATTTTTTTACAAGGTATTGAATCTAACATATTCACATTTTAATCAGAGACAAGAGAACAAAAAATATTTTTTAAAAAAAATTCCTCAGTTGTATCGATCATCATACATTTACATATATTATGAGGATAATTCAATTCATCGATCCTTATAGGGAAAAACAATATTTGAATTAAATATAAGTCATAATGACCATAAAATTTAAGGAAAAAAAGAAAAAAGAAATGTGATCAAAACGATGATTTGGATTTACATAACAGAAAACTCAAAACAGTTTTGAAAAATTGTCCACTCACCTGTTACAGATAATGAGCTTCATAGGCCGGTCACCCATAGTAATAAGGTTATTTGCTGGGGTAACTCTCAACGTTGAGCCTAGAACCAGTACTGCATCAGACAGACTTGCCTCATCTATAGCTCGAGAAAGAACGTTACCTTCCAAATAGTCCCCAAAGTTAATGATAGTGTTCATCAAGTAACCATTGCAACCCTGGACAGTGATAGCAGAGAAGGAGATAAGATCATTATCAAAATATCCTAGATACAACAGAAAAGCAGTAAATTCAACAACCATCACAAACCTAGACAGTAACAGCACAGAAGGAGATAAGATCCTTATTAAAATATCCTAGATACAACAGAAAAGCAGTAAATTCAACAACCATCACAAACCTAGACAGTAACAGCACAGAAGGAGATAAGATCATTATCAAAATATCCTAGATACAACAGAAAAGCAGTAAATTCAACAACCATCACAAACCTAGACAGTAACAGCACAGAAGGAGATAAGATCCTTATTAAAATATCCTAGATACAACAGAAATGCAGTAAATTCAACAACCATCACAAACCTAGACAGTAATAGCAGAGAAGGAGATAAGATCATTATCAAAATATCCTTGATACAACAGAAACGCAGTAAATTCAACAACCATCACAAACCTAGACAGTAACAGCAGAGAAAAACACCATAAGACAATCACAAATTAGGAAAGACCAGCAGAGCAGGGAATCATAAAATGATCACATTCGTAGAATAGAACAGCACAACAGGATATCAAAAAACCATTGAAACTTTAGACAAGAACAGCAGAGCAGAATTTGCCGTAACTATCACAATCCTAAACAAGAACAACAGAGCAGAATATGCCGTAACTATCACAATCCTAAACAAGAACAACAGAGCAGAATATGCCGTAACTATCACAATCCTAAACAAGAACAACAGAGCAGAATATGCCGTAACTATCACAATCCTAAACAAGAACAACAGAGCAGAATATGCCGTAACTATCACAATCCTAAACAAGAACAACAGAGCAGAATATGCCGTAACTATCACAATCCTAAACAACAACAACAGAGCAGAATATGCCGTAACTATCACAATCCTAAACAAGAACAACAGAGCAGAATATGCCGTAACTATCACAATCCTAAACAAGAACAACAGAGCAGAATATGCCGTAACTATCACAATCCTAAACAAGAACAACAGAGCAGAATATGCCGTAACTATCACAATCCTAAACAAGAACAACAGAGCAGAATATGCCGTAACTATCACAATCCTAAACAAGAACAACAGAGCAGAATATGCCGTAACTATCACAATCCTAAACAAGAACAACAGAGCAGAATATGCCGTAACTATCACAATCCTAAACAAGAACAACAGAGCAGAATATGCCGTAACTATCACAATCCTAAACAACAACAACAGAGCAGAATATGCCGTAACTATCACAATCCTAAACAAGAACAACAGAGCAGAATTTGCCGTAACTATCACAATCCTAAACAAGAACAACAGAGCAGAATTTGCCGTAACTATCACAATCCTAAACAAGAACAACAGAGCAGAATTTGCCGTAACTATCACAATCCTAAACAACAACAACAACAGAGCAGAATATGCCATAA
Organism: Elysia crispata; assembly: GCA_033675545.1. Lineage (NCBI taxonomy): Eukaryota > Metazoa > Mollusca > Gastropoda > Plakobranchidae > Elysia > Elysia crispata. The sequence goes on along the minus strand of JAWDGP010008094.1, from coordinate 602,517 downwards.
ATATCACAATCTCAAACAAGAACAGAGCAAAGTTTTATAACCCACATTTCACTTTGATCTTTTTTTAATTATATGAAGAATTTGTTACTCTCCACTTCAGTCAGTAAAAACATGTAAATTCAAATTGTTCATCAGTTCTTGTGATTCTTTTCGGCTCATCTAGATTCAAAGAAAAACAAGTTGAAATCTGTTTATTTTTATATGGAAACTCTTTTGTTTGTTTTTTGTGGCAGCAGATTTAAAATAGATTAGGCCTATTAGGAAATTTTAACTTGAATCATTAATTCAACCAATATGGGTGCCATAATTACAAAGCATAAGAAATTTTAAAATCCAATCAAACTTCTAACAATCGTGAGAATTGAAAATATATCTTCTCCACAAACTTAAGAAAATAAAAGTAGACCTATGGTTATGTGAATTGTTTATGATTACCTCTTAGTAGTCAAAAACATAACATAGAAATTGATAGTTTAGAAAAAAAAATCTTTTAAAGAAATTTTACACAATTTTAAGTGCCTCATCATAGAAATACTTGTAAAGCTGTAAGGTTTAAATAATAAATGATCATTTCCTTTTTAAGTTACAAATGATTCAATTTTTTTTTATATGAGGTATAGAATTTCATTTGTTTGTGGTATGTTTGGATATGTTATTTATATTGATCATTATAAGCTAAAGTTATTATTACCCAAGTCAAGCTAACCCTCAAGTGCTACTAGAATCCCATTTGTTTGTGGTATGTTTGGGTATTTTATTTATAGTGAACATCTAGGCTTAAGTCCCATTACCTAGAGCAGTGTGGCCCTAGGGTGCCGTGGCTCTCAACCAGGATTCCAATCAAACATGGTGTTTTGTATTGCTAAGCTCCCTTGCAACATATTTACTCCACATTGATTTACTTTATTTCCAATGACTTCTATATATGAAACTCAGTTAATGAAGAAGAAGAAGAAGAAGAAGAAGGAGACGAAGAAGAAGAAGGAAGAAGAAGAAGAAGAAGAAGAAGAAGAAGAAGAAGAAGAAGAAGAAGAAGAAGAAGAAGAAGAAGAAGAAGAAGAAGAAGAAGAAGAAGAAGAAGAAGAAGAAGAAGAAGAAGAAGGAGGAGAAGGAGAAAAAGAAGAAGAAGAAGAAGAAGAAGAAGAAGAAGAAGAAGAAGAAGAAGAAGAAGAAGAAGAAGAAGAAGAAGAAGAAGAAGAAGAAGAAGAAGAAGAAGAAGAAAAAGAGGAGGAAGAGAAAGAGGAAGGGAGGAGGAGGAGGAGGAGGAGGAGGAGAAGAAGAAGAAGAAGAAGGGCATCAACCTTAATGCAGTAATTCAATCAATTGGCTCCAGAAATGAGTATGAACAACATAACTGTTACTGACAATACCAACAAACTTACTTTTTTACTACATCTACGTCCTGTTCTATGATTGATCTTGCATCTCTTGCATTTTATCTCAAAAGCACCATTACCTCGACGACAGGGAAAAGGTCTCTCAAATCTAGCGTCACAGGTTTCGCATTTCTCAACAAAAGTATTTCCATGCAGCTCAGATAGTTTATCAGCAGGTATCCCTGACAATCTGTGTAAACCATCTGTATTCTGGCTGATCAGAAATTTCAACAGACCCATCTCCTGGAGCTTAAGCAAGGCCTCGTGGGTGTAAGTTGGCCGAAGAGTATCAACTCTTGCAGCACTTTTGAATTTACTGGCACCTTTGGTACCTGTAAAATAGAGAGAATGAAATGGTTATTTTTAACTTTTCTGGAATCAGGCAAAGGGCCTTACTTTTTTTTTTTATTATTTACTAAGAAAGCAGCATTTCCTACAGATAAAAAAAGAAAAAAAAAAAAAAAACCACTTATTCATTTTCTATTGCAAGTTAAAAGCGATTATGATGTGGCCTCCAAAGACCACAGTAGAGCTCAATTTTTTTAGCAACAAGCTTGTTGAATTTCGCAATCTCAATAAAGATGAAGTGGGTCTATTTTGTAAGACTTTTCAGGAAGTTAACAAAAACTTTCTTCAGTTTTTTTTTACTTGGTACAAATTATATGCACTACCATAGTTTTTGACTTTCTCCCTTTCTGTCCACTTTCCATTTATTCCCCTAAAGTCACCAATGCCGGCAGCTGTTGAAATGCCAGCACCTTAAAATAGAAGAAAAAGGAGAGAACGTAATTAAAACAGATACAAAATAAAACAATTGTACACAAAAATAAGATAAAAATTGTTTTCTTCCTCCTCTATAACAAGTCTGTGCTGAACCAACATGTAATCACTAATATTCTCATGCACTTAGAGTTCATTTCTATTTCTAACTTATAAGCTTGAGAATTCCAATATGTTTTACCTATTTTTTTTTTTAATTTGTATGCAAAAAAGAATTGCCAACAGATATATTTTAGCAATTTTTATTGTGCTGTATTCCGAAATAAGACAAGGAGACTTCAAATTCGCTTCACATCTCTACATCAGAACATTTTATATTCATCCTTCACACTTTATAATATGTTGCTATTTTTTTTTTTCAACTTCAATCATTTGGCCTTCTTATTTGATTTACATCAAAGTTCAGAATCCAAATTATTCTACGCAAAACTGGACATTGTTGGGAAAACAAAAGTGTCTAGAATCAAGATTGAGTAGAACATGAAATAACTCCATTCCTCTGTAATGATCTTACAAAAGTGGAAAGCTAATGTTTTTTGATTGCTGCACAGTAAACAAGGTGTGTTTGTTCTACTGAAGGGTGGAACTGTAAGAATAACCTGATTAACTCACAACCATCTTCCATAAAATTTTCTGGGATTCAATTAGCTATCACATCATAGGTTTGGATTCAAAGTTAAGAGAACTGACAAAAAGAATTCCGAATATAAAAGTTTAAAGCATGGCTTGATTTCCAAGGCTCACTCAAGAGAAAATTCTACTTAACAATGACCATATTTTCTTGATTCAAACGCTGCTAACCTGTAAAGCCAATACAATAGCGTGCATGCTGTAAAATGTGTGCTATCTTCTCAGCTTCAAGACAAATGTCAGCATCTGAGTCATGAAACTCTGCTGTTTTCTTTGCATCTAGGATCATGCTTCTCTCAGTGTCTGAGAGGGTGATGGCTGATGTTGTGTCTTTCGTTGCTCTGACTAGCTCAGCCCAACAGGGCCAGTGAAAAAATGCGACTCCACCCTCTTTCCAGTTGACAGCCTTTGACCCTTTTGACGTTGCCTGGAAAAAAGAGAAAAGTAAGATATTTAAGAATGAAGTGAAAAATTACAGTGATCTGTCATAATCTAAAAGAACACTTGGAAACAAAAGAGGAGTTCACAACAAGACAAGCCTGAAACTTATCGAAAATTCCTAATGCAAAAACTGGAACTCCTTCTGTAATTGGAGCTACAATATTACAACATAAACATTCCAAGAGGAAATTATCTATCATTAAAAAACGAAATTATTTGTTGATTCTGCAACTAAATTTGTTCAACAATTAACTATTTCAAACTCAAATTGAGGCTCACCATGTCAACAGTTTATACAATGAAGCAATTAGAAACCAAATTTCAAGTGATTTCATACACAATTGTAATAAACCATAATTTTCATGCAGTACTTGGTCAGAGGTATTTTCAGAATGGTGGACTTTTCAGATCGAACTAAACATTGACTGTCAGATTACAGTCATTATGCGAAGCAAAATCTATGATAAATCACACATTAATGTTCAATATTGAGTGTGTTAAAAGGTTCAGTCTTAGTTAATTACTAATTTTCATACCGGGCCAAAGTCTTCTAAATTTAAGGGTAAAATATTTAAAAAAAAAACAAAACATGGTCAGTGATTTTACAAAATTCAGACTTTAGACTCTCCTCCCCAGGCCTACACACCAAAGCATGTAAATTCAGACAATGAGATATCATTAGACCATTTTAAGTCCCTCTTGTTATTAAGCTACAAATCTCATGCAATGCTTATATATTTAACAGTGTAACAATAATATACCCTCAGCCTTAGTAAGTTTTGACAAATTTCCTCTTAATGTCATAAAAGATAGATTGCAAGTCTAATGTACGGGCGAAGACACAAGTGATATTGATATATATATACAGTACACAGCAGAGTTAAAGGATAAGTTTTATTGTGGTCAGGCTTCATGCAAAGTGTCAGTCATGTAGCCACCCTGGATCCCCATTTGCTATAACAATAAAAGAGATCCAGGAGGCACTCCTTTTAAAGTGGCCAGAGTATCTATAGAAACTAGGACACATCAGAAAGATGACTACCACAACTTCTGCCACTCAGTTTCTTTGTTTTCATGCATTGGTCAGGCATCCTTGCTAATATGTAGAAAAATTGAGAAAGTTGTGAGACCAGTTTGACCTTCGAACACTCCCCGACACAGATGATAAGATCACAATCCAGCATGATACCTCAACCCCTCTCCAACCAACAATTACGAAACCAAGAACCCATATGACCCAGTTGACTACCTAGCCATAATGACTGACAAGATACTCTAACCAATCATTGTCTGCACCAACAAGATACTCCAACCAATCATTGTCTGCACCAACAAGATACTCCAACCAATCATTGTCTGCACCAACAAGATACTCCAACCAATCATTGTCTGCACCAACAAGATACTCTAACCAATCATTGTCTGCACCAACAAGATACTCCAACCAATCATTGTCTGCACCAACAAGATACTCCAACCAATCATTGTCTGCACCAACAAGATACTCCAACCAATCAATGTCTGCACCAATGTCATCCTGATTGATCGTGATTGTTTGCTAACAATCACCACATTATGATTACAACTACGGCTTCTGCTCCAGGCACATGGACAACATATCATATCACTTCCAGTGAAACATTACATATACAGTCAGTAATGCAGAAAGGGTTTATTTTGACGAGTGCTGTCCTGATACAGTGAAAAGCAGCAGTAGAAATGATCAATATCCAGAGGAGAAATGGTTGACCTGGAGTAGCCAAATACCCCACGACTGACTTGAGCAGCAATCAAGCAAGCCGGGGTCTAGAGAAGCGACATCACAGTCCCCCCATTGCCAACTTTCACGCCAAAAACTATGCATCACACTCAGCAAATTGGTAGGGGAAAACCTGACCACGCTCAGTCACAGCAAGGCAATTACACCACAACTTCAACACATGATCATTAAATGAACAAATTACTTATCCACATTAAACTCCATAGCTAGATATAAAAAAAAAAAAGATCATAGCTCTATGCACAGAGGTCAGCAAGCTTCAGCTATTTAAGTACTGCCTTTTACAACAGAACTGAAGTCTACATGTACACAATTAAGTGAAAACCTTTAAAAGCTAATTTAATGATGAAAATCTTAAATCTCTACAAACTATTTTCAAAACAAACCGGAATGAGAAATGTTTAATTGAAGGCGTCTGGGTTAAAAGGAAGCTCTTACTGTATTTTTCAAATTTGCCTATAAAATCCTTGAAACAATAAAGCTTTATATTATCCTTACTGCTGCGCAGCACCTAAATTGAGGTTTTGCCGTGACGATAACCTAGCATCTGCCATGCCACTAAATGTAGATGTTGCCGCTTTGAGCTGGGTGCTGCAAGCAGCAATGCCCTTAAAATTAGTGGTTCACTAGTAATCCTATTTCAAATGTCATTATCTTCTAAATGCCCCATCTCAGATACTCAGAAGACTGTATCTTTTCTAAAAATATCAGCCAATGAAAAGTGATAGTTTCTCCCTGTTTGAACCATTGGGAGGAGATCCTGAGTCCCTGAGGTGTGAAAAACAAATTATAATTTAGGAAGATAATATGTAGATAATATGTTACAAGATGGATATTTGATGTTATCGATGTTATCGACAAATAAGGAACCTGTTTCCTTCGCATGTGTTTAAAATGACCAAAGAGCAAATTTTTTAAAGAACTAGAAAGTGGTGATTCTCCCACATAGCCCTTCCCTTGCTCCTCACTTGCCCACACCCCACCCTCCTTACAGAATCCTGACAAAGACTTGGCATGATCATTGCCCCCGGTCTTCCTCGAATCATGTGGATTGCAGCTAGTGGTGATGTTTGATATGGCTTAATGTGATTGGCCAATCTCTGTCTTTAGTTATAACGAAACTGCCCAATTTTTGTTGTTCATGTATAGTTTCATAAGACTACGCATAGACTCTTGAGCTTTTAGCTTTGATAGAAAACTGACCTAGACTCAATAATCTTTTCCTGCTTTGTTCTCATCCCACCTTAAATGCACAAATCCAATCTTTCATCAAAGGAGTGGTTAATATTGTAAATTGAAAATATCAGATCCAATCAACCTCTCCTTGAAAACTTATTACCTCCAATTTTTTGTCTGTAACTTGTCCTTTCTTCAACTAATTAGAAGTAGAACCATGAAATACACATTTAAAAAAGGTGTCAAAGTTGCAAAAATGAAAGTTGCTTATAAAATAATTTAACAACAAAAGCCTATTTAGACTCTTTATTGTAAACCAATATACACACACTACAAACACAGGTAATTTCCTCTGCCAAGTGCCCAGCCCAGAGGCTTTCTAGCTGTGGCAACAGTAAAATTTTCACCCTACCTGCAGGTAATTATGAAAGTAGGACTGGGGTTAAATGAACACCTGGTAACAAACCTTAAGCTAAGTCCATGAATTATGGGTACTGGAGCTTTCTGAGTGCGTCAAAAGAAACCCAATCTTACCATAATTATTGCAAATCTGAAAAAGGAAAAGAAAAATAAGATCGAGGAGGAGGGGAAAGAAAAAGAAGAGGCATGCTAAAAACCCTGATTTCCAAAATGTTTGTCAAGGGTCTGCAATTTAACAGAGTAAAAGAAAAATCATTTTATGAATCTACACCAAATACTTATTCTAGATTTAGATCTAGATTCTAGATCTACATGAAACATCTGACATCTAGTTGAATTAAAATGGATACGTGGTAAATTCTTACCTCAAAAGCTCTAACATTAACCCGAGCATCTCCTGGTTTTAAAAGTTTTGAAGTTTTGTTCAAGCATTCTCGTAGACAACACTGATCAACACTTAGATCTGGATCTAGATCTAAATTCCCTTTTGCTTGAACTGAATTGGAAGCCATATTAGTCTCTGAAGTTCTTTGGAACACTCTTGACAAGGATGTTATCCTCTGTTAACTTAATTTTTTTTCTTCTATAAACAGCAAAATTTTCAAAAGAAATTCATATAAAATCTGAATATTGAATAGTCTAGATCTACATTATAAAGAAATTGATATTTTAAAATGATGTCTCTTAAATTTGAAGAATATGTTTATGATATTTAAAGGCCTACATAACTTAGTTTTAATAGATCTAGATCTAGATCTAGCTCTAGATCTAGATGTATAGTGGCTTCAGTGGTTTAGTCAATGCCTAGTAGAAAGGCAATTGCCGATCCTGTACAAAAAAAAAGTGACTGAGATGACACAATGAAACGCATGAGCTTAATCTCGCTCGATATCAGGGTTCGACTAATATTTAACTGACTAAGATCTATAGATAGCTTAAAGAGCCTGGACCCTACATGACAACAGGTGCACAAGGTAACAGTGTTTGTAAACAATAAAGCGGGCGGCGTAAAATATTCTAAATGGTTATTTTCCTGTCTCTCTCTTTCTTCACCCGTGTTTGTATTACGCCAGTTAGTAACAACGGGACATCACGCCGATAATCAATTTATTAATCTAAGCTTTAGCTTAGTTTAAAACAATCTTTTAAATGGAAAATAATCAGATTTTGTTTTTATAAACACGTAATGAAACGCGCCAAAGGCTAATTAACTCTTTTTTTCAGAAAGGGGCACAATCAAAGATGTTCTGATAGAAGCACGAGATACCACGGATCCTACCGCAATCAAGATGCTGCGCGCCATTGCGCCGGTTAAGCGCCCCACTTTCTAAACCCGCCAACACTGTTCTCTTTGTAAACAATAGAAACCTGTTGATATGGAGGCCTGTTCTCTTTTATTCAATCAAACAATTCATGAGAATTCGTGAGAATTACAATGTCTCAAGGATCTGTATCATGACTGGCTGTGGAGCATTTAATCTGTTTTTGTTATAAACTTTGCTTTTTAATTGTGGTAGTCTTTCCAACCTGTTGATTGTTGTAACTTTTGCTTTTCATTGGTGCAGGTGTAAGGCTCTGGAGATATAAGTCTGTTATTTTTGTGAATTTTGCATTTCTTCAATGTAGATATCTTCCCTAATTATTCATTTAAATGTGCAATCATGTTTGTAATTAATATTTCTATTGTACCAATATTAACGTAAAAGTAAATACTTTTTATAATGTCCTACAACTGTACTAGTTGAATAGCAGTTCGTGATGGCCATGATAGCTGATTGTGGGGTTAGTAACCCTGACCTACGATTCTTTCTGCTATTAAAAAATGAATATGTTATTGTTTACGTTTTTAATTTACTTTTTTTTTTCTTTTAGAATCCGTAGTTTAAAAATTGCATTGGATTTTAGACATTCTAATTCTCTCTAGAATTATAAAATCACATCGCCTTTTCAAGCTTGCGAGTGTTTTAAAGACATTTCAGAGAGAAGAAGCTTGCCCAATTCTCTTCTTTTTTTTTTTTTTGTCCTCCTCCTCCTCCTCCTCTTCTTCTTCTTTTTCTTCTTCTTCTTCTTCTTCTTCTTCTTCTTCTTCTTCTTCTTCTTCTTCTTCTTCTTCTTCTTCTTCTTCTTCTTCTTCTTCTTCTTCTTCTTCTTCTTCTTCTTCTTCTTCTTCTTCTTCTTCTTCTTCTTCTTCTTCTTCTTCTTCTTCTTCTTCTTCTTCTTCTTCTCCCCATCCTCCTCCTCCTCCTTCTTCTTTTCTACATTACTCTGATTGGCAGGCTATGTCTTCCCTCACCTCCACCTCAGGATTTATATGTCGCAGAGTAAAGTCACTCATTAAATGAGCTTCGAATCACAGCCTTTTACCATTTCAAGTTCTTAAATAAGAACAAGGGGGTTAGGGGGGAGCTAAAGAATAACATTACACGGGGTTGTTGAGGTGCTTAGAACCCGTGAAAAAGCTTTTCATCTCATCATGCTCACTCCTAAATTGATGAATAAAATCATATCTTCGTCCTCATCAACACGATTTCATCAACAATCCTCAAAATGCGCCTTTTGAAAGCACGAAATCTATTGCACGAACGAATAATCTTAATGAGAAAATCAACGAAGAGGATAAAATGGAACAAACTTATCCTTGTCGGTGGACTTCGGTTATGGAAATAAAATGCAGAGCTTTGTTGGCAAATGTCGGAAGAAAAAAACTTTAAAAGGCAGGCTCCGTGTTTCCTTCTTAGTCGTATTTTGTTCTATTTCATTTAACAATTTGACGATTTGTCTCTATATTACTTTCTCCAATCTTAATCTCCAACTATAATGATCATGCAAAATCTCATTGTGTGTAATCGCTTCATTTATTTGACTTTTGTCATTGAAAACTCTTATTCTCTTATATTTTTTTCATGTTGTCCCTCAAACTTCCAATTTTGCTTAAAATTGTTTACTCGATCTTATATTATTACTACCAGTAACTACTTTACATTCATTGATTCGCGTATAGATGTTTTTTTTTTCCTTCATGTATTCGTATAATTAGGCTTTTTTTTTGTTTTTGTTTTTTAAAAAAAGCACTTTGAAGTTAAACTTAGCCATTGTAGTTTTTTCAGTGTAATCCTGTAGACCTACATCTACATGTATACAAAAGAAAGCGCGCATAGGTGTTGTGGCAATGCTTTTTTTAGTCGCCTAAGTATATCAGCAGGCGGCTGACGGCGTTGGTGGTGTAAGCTCGCGGGCTGTGCAGAGACGCATAGGAAGAGCAATGGCGGCACCCAAGCCCTCTCACTCTGCTTCCATACACCGTGGTATCTAGTGTTATTATAGGAACAACTTTGAGCACAACGTAGAAAGTAGTCCCAAATCCCAACTTCGACACAATCGGTTAGGCTCCGCTTACAGCCCTGGCGAGCCCCTTGCTTTCGCCATTTAGAAAATTTGATTAGGCCTAGGGGGTGTAGATATTACAGATCTATACAGTTTAAGCTCGCCCCCAGCTCAGCTGACTTTCTGGTGAATAAATAATTTGGTGAGATTTAGCCTAAATCTAGATTAATTCAGCTTATAATTCGGTCGGTGGGAAGTTAGATCTATCTGAATTCTGATAAAAATATGTGTGTCGCACACAAAACGATGAATATTGTGAAACTGGAATCAATAACGTTTCCTTTCTTGAGAACGAATCTAAAGGATGATGTTAGTGTTTAAATTTGAAGCGTTTCTTTTTAATTAATTAAAATTCAATCAATAATTTACATTTCCATTTTCCTTTCAGAGCGTTATAATATGGCTGAGCCCTGCACTTTTTTTTAAATGTAAATAAAAGCCCTGTAAGGCTGTATGTTCCATTCTACGTAATAAGCGTATAATTTTAAGAGGTTCATTAGTACTAGATCTAGATCTATAAGACTTTCCACATTTTAGCCAGTGTTAAATAGACATTCCAAGGTCTATACATAAATCGCTTTATATTGTGAATTACAACTACAAGTTGTTGGTTTTTTTTTAAATAAGGATACCTGTTTATTTATTTAAATTTTACTGAAAAAAATAGAGTAAAAACCACTTTGACTTTCTTTAGTTCAATTTTAGTTATAAATGTTAATGTCCCCTATGTTAATTGGGGAAATTTCTGCAGATATTTTGTTTTAATAAAAGTTCAAATTCTGTGAAGTCTAGGATAAATGTGGTTAGATTTTTGGCAGGAATACATTTGTTGTTGAGCTCTTTAACCCTTTGCTGTTTATATTAGGCGGCGGCCATTTTGAATGTTATGTTCAGCTTCCTGGTAACAGGGACACCCTTGTTTGTTTACATTTTTTTGGTCAGATGAGGGCTCTACAGGGGGGTTCTAGAAAATAAGCTGTAGTTAGGCCCATATGGATATTAAAGCTATGAAATTTTGATAACTTGCATACAATTGAATGTGCTTAATAATGAAACTGGTTTTGAAGAGTTTTCAGTACGTTTTAGTATTATTTTTTAACATTTTTCTTCATTTTCATTTGAATCCCTTGCATACAGATTCACTAGAATGAACAACCCCCCCCCAAAAAAAAAAAAAAAAAAAAAATCAAGAGACTGTACTGAGTGACACAAATTCAAGAGGAAAAAAAGACATAGACATTGTCAATAAAAAGGGAACAGTCCAACTTACTTTTCTTAGACTTTGTTTTCATAATCCAAAACATAACTTTCATAAACCCTAACACACTAAACAGCCTAGGCCTACAAAATAAATTTCATAAGAGATAGCACTGAGCAGAAGCTAAAAGATAAAAAAAAAATTCTAAATCTTATTTACACACATTATAAACATCAGATCAACCTGCTTTTTTTTTTAACAAAGCATAACTTTTTTAGGACACTAGCTCATGAAACTGAAAATGTCATACGCGAAATATATAAATCTAGCTTCCATCATCATAGTGAAGACGCTTTGCATGCAAAGCAAAATATTCTTGATCTTCCATCTATTCATATCTATCTAGATCTAGATGTAGAATCTAAGATTTGTTTTTTTCTTCTTCACATTTCTAAGTGAGCGAAACTAAGCTAGGCTATGTAGGAGCAGAATTGGGATGTGAACAGAGGCAAAGATCGGTATACAACTGTAGCAACATGAAACATCGAACCGATCTCTCGTTTATAATTTAAAATTAACTTTTTAACTAGTTTTACTTTGTTTTATTTCTCCTATATCATAAGTTGTCCAAGCAGTACATTCCCCCGGACTTAATATCTAGCCAAGATTCTATATTCTCTGGAACTGGAGTCTAGATCTAGATCTAGATCTAGAATCTAGACCTAGATCTAGACTCTATATATTTTCGCTCCAACTTATTTATACTCTTTCAATAAAGGATCGGGGCTGGTATCAATATTAGACTCAAAGTCTAGCTCAGTGTCGCTATCTGGAGTGTCCATGGTCAATCAAAGATAATGAACGTCACAAAGTCAGAACAAGAAAAGCTATGTGTAGAGCTAGTCAGAACAAACGTTGCAAGACTGAGTGTTAGGGCTTCCCGTGCTTTCTATGTTAGGGAATCCCGTGTTATTCTGGGTCGAAGCTATTCAACTATAATTAGAATGTTCCAATTTTCTATTTTTAGATAGGATTTACCCCAGCTTTCGTCCAAAATAGAACCCTCAAACAAAGAGAAACGTCAAGGCCGTATTTGGCCGGCTTAACCCGTAGCCAGATATGTATAGCACGGCCGCTTTTGGCCGGGTTAAACAGGAGGCTCGCTTCCATTTTAGGCCGGATTTGGCCGGTTTAAACGGCAAAGGGTTAAACTTCAAGGGAATGGAAATACAGAATTTCTGAAAAACTTTAAAGATGTCTGATTGGTTTTATGATTTATCTCTTATGTTTGTGAAAACAAAGCTACAGAAATTAAACATATCATTATAATATTATATCTAGATATTGTGCATTTCCAAGTAAACTTTAGTTTTGTCAATTTCAATTTATTTTTATTTTTGAGTTTGTTTCCAGGTTGTACTAGGGAAGGCTGAGTATTCTGCATCCTGTAACCATAAGTAGCCCAGCCATGAGTGCCACATACCATTTTGCCTACGCAGCACTATCTTCGGTTACATTTATTGTCATGGGCATTGTGGATGCTGTGTTTAGGTTAATCTATGGTCGAGGAAGAGCAGTAACCAAAGTGAAGGACCCATTATTGCTGCTTCCTGCTCACACTTTGGCAAACAAAATCAGAGCCAGAAAAGTATTATTCTTTTTTTGTGTATGTGTGTAATAAGGATTGATAAATTCAGATCAGTTAAAAATCTCTTAGAATGATTGTGATAGTTTTTTGGATTTTTTCATGATTGCATCAAAGAAAGAGATTTCTCCCACAATCTTTCCCCTTCCAACTCTTTTCACCTGATGCTCTTCCATTATTTTGGTCACTGGAACTGTTTGTCAGATCAAAATGAAATTGAACATTTTTTTTTCACGTGTTTTAAGGCTCATATTTCAATCATGAGAGACCAAATTTAAAGCGTCCCCTTTTTTTTGTTTGCTTGAAATTACCATAGCTTAAGTCCTTGATCAATCATAAGAAAGTCCTGACTTCTTTGCTTCTCAAACTTAGAGAAAAAAAAAGAACAACCTTAAAATTGACCTTTTGAAGTTTTAAACTTAAAAATTTTATTTTTCACTGTTAATCAATAAATGTGAATGCAATGTACATCATAATCAGAAAAACTATCGTAATTGAAAATGCTTAAACTAGAACAAAGAAACAAGGTAATCACTTGACTGATCGTTTCATCTTGTCCTCAGCTTCGAGCAGAAGATGTAATGTCAGCTTACATTGTGCGGGCCAAGGAGGTTAATCCAACTGTGAATGCCATTGTAGGAGAACAGTATGATGGAGCCCTTCAGCGCGCCCAGGAGTTAGACATCATACTTGATCATCTGTCCCCAGAACAAATTGAAGAGAAATATTCTGTGAAACAGAAACCTCTTCTTGGTGTACCACTCTCAGTAAAGGAGGCATTTGCCTGGACAGGTAACTTGAACATGGTTACGTCATTTAAAAGTCACTAACTGGTAGTGTAATGTCTCTAAAACACTCCTTTGTCTTGACAAGTCACATATTGGTCACATGATGTGACTGAAAGAGACCATTGCCTTGATAAGTCATTTAGTAGCATTGTTATGCAATGAGAGAGGCCTTTGCCCTGACAAGTCACATATTGGTTATATATTGTGTCATTGAAAGAGGATTTTGCCTTGATACGTCACATAGTGGTAATGTCACATATTTGCTTAATTGTGTCTTTGGAAATGGCCTTTGCTATGTCAAATCACATATTGGTGGTGTTAGTTCATGGCCTTTGCTTGGCTAAGTCACAGATTGGTCATGCTTCCGTAAGTTCATTAAAAGAGACTTTTTACCTTGATTAGTCACATAGTGGTAATGTTATGTCAATGAAAGAGGCTTTTGCCTTGACATATCACTAGTGGTAGTGTTATGTCATTGAATGTGATCTCTGCCATGTCAAGTCACAAAGTGGTAATATTATGTCATCGAAAAGAGACCTTTGCCTTGATAAGTCACATAATGACAGTGTTAAGTTATTAAAAATGTTTTTGCCTTCACAAATCTTATTATGGCAGTGTTATGTTTTTGAAAGAGATCATTGCCTTGACAAGTAAAATAGTTGTAGTGCTAAGTTGTTGATGATTAGAAACACTGTCCGTTGATCAGTCTCTCAAGTATGGTCTTGTGATATAGTGAGCTCTGGTGTCAGAACAAGAGAAGCCAGAGCAGAGATACCAACACAAAGCCGATCGATTCCTGCTGGGCCTGGTATCTTACTGAGCGTCATTTACAGAGCACAAACATATCAAAGCATGTTTTCATTATTTTGCCTTTCAAAACTGGAAAAGCCTTTAATTATTTTTCCAAAATCTTTCAGGACTTAAATCTGATCAGTTTTACTTCTGATGAATTAAATGATGCAAGTGGAGAGATTTGTTGAAAATTCAACCCATCAAAGGAAAAGCAGATTAAGTACAAGAAAAGCCTTACAAGTGGGGCTATGTGTGAGACTCCCTCTGAGATCATGAGAGGTTCTAGTTTAGGTTATTCTTCTTTCAGCATGTGAAGCAGCTGGTACTGCGGCTTTATAATGTCAAGGAAGGCAACAGTCTAGAAGATTGATTGTACTTTGAGATTGCATAAACTTTCAGCATGATAAATTGAAATAATATTCTGATTCAATATTTTTTTTCTAAGGGCAATGAAAGAGGCTGTAGAAAGTTATTCACATTAAAGATGAGAAAAACTGTTCTCTGATCTTAATTTCATTTCAACAGGCATGTCCAACACTTCGGGAATTCCTGGCCGCAGACATGTTCGCTCCACATATGATGCTCCTGTACTGCAGAACCTTCAGGAAGCTGGCGCCATCCCCTTCATTTTAACCAACGTTAGTGAGGCCTGTATGTGGTTTGAGTCCTCCAATTATGTATTTGGACGCACCAAAAATGCTTACGACAATACTCGAATTGTTGGAGGAAGCTCAGGTAAGTTTTGGAAAAGTTTTCTCAACTGTAGTATGAAATCATGTTTGTCATAATGAAAATATCCCTTTCTTATGTTGATATGGTGCCAAGAGAGAAAAGTTCAGTTAAAACCTCAAATTGAGTTAACATTTCTTTCATTTGAAAAAGTTCATACAGATCTAAAATACAGTCATCCTTGTGTAAGGCCAAGACGGATGTGGTGGCTGCATGCTTCTACTGTGTATCTGCATGGAACAGTAAAGTATGTGATATTTGACCCGCAGTTTTGACTTATTGGAAAGTGGAATTATATACTGTAGAGCATAGATAATTCATTGTAGAATTTTTTTATGGTCGAGGAAGCCATGTTTGAAAAATTCTATTTTTTGCTCTGAGGCCCTGGATTTGCGTTTGGGACAGTTTTCGTGAATATTTTGAAGTACATTAAAAACATATAGAGACTTCCTGTTTTCTTGACTTCTTCTGTGCAATCCCAAGCATTAAGGGGATATCCAATTTGCCTTATTTTCTCTACTTTTGGTATTTCAAATAGTGGATGGAAGACATAATTATATACCTCCAAACAAGCTAATCTGTCATTCCTGACTCATTTTATGTACAGTAGTCTCCGGATAAACGCACAGTCCTCGGGAGGCTTCAATAGCGTGCGTTTAGGAGATGCGTGTCTTTATATAAAGTAATGAAAAAATTTTGGTTACTTCCCTTATGGCACTGCAAAATGCAGGGTTATTTCCCTTGATTATACACACATTTGGCGTGAAAGGGAGGTTATAAAACCTTTGAGTTCAGCTACGTTTTGGGTTCTTTTATTTTTGTTTTATTTATTTTTTTTATTCTTTGTTTTTATTAAAGAACATTGAAATAACGAAATTCGTAAGAGGGAACAACATTGACAAGTGAAGTTTCATGAACAAAATGTCTAGAATCTTAAGCTGTGTTTCCAACGCTAGTTTCTTGTGAGTAGACATATGTATCTTATCGAGTTTGTCGATGAAAAAAGAGACTAGACTCTGAGAGTGAAGACTGCACAACGCTACTGACGGATGAAATCGCAATGAGTGAATGACCAATTTTGACTATGACTAGACTTGTTTTACACAGATGATGCTTGACAGTGATAAACCACGTGCAAACTTCAGACGACCGTGCAACGCAAAAAGCGAGGGAGGAGGGGAGAGGATACAAGCCGTAATGGATAGATCTGACCAGGCAAACACAAAACAGCGAAAATTGCATCACCTTGCCTGTGCTCCACTCCAACCCTCCCCTCCCTACCCTTCCAAGCTTATGGCCGATCCCATGGCCCAGGTAGAGAGCACTGTGTGTTTAGATCTATACGACGATACTGATGTACAGCCTTTGTCCTCCACCCCTTCCCTTTCATGTACCGGTATGATGTGTGTAAGCATGGTAGCAGTGTTTTCAGGCTGCCATGTGCAGTACTAGCGCAGATATTTCGCCCACTTTACTAATAATTTCAAAGCGTGCGTTTAGGCGAAGTAGCGTGCGTTTAGAGTATACCGATTACATAGTAAAAAATCGGTCTGACCTCTTCAGGGTGTATTTAACCGAAGCGTGCTTTTAACTGGCGTGTTTTTTATCCGGAGACTACTGTATAAACTTGTCTTGAAACCCGAGCGCTTATTGGATCTCGCACACATGCTAGATCTAGACTCTAGGTCTACCTGAAGATCAGGGCCACAAATTTCTTTCTAGGTAGGGGTACATTCAGTCTAAAGGCGAATACAATGAACATTGCTTGTTCCTGAACAATCTTTAACCTAGACAAGGGATGTCTGTAAAGGCAGAGCTAGGCCTAATCCCACAAGAGAACATGGCAAAGAATTGAACGCAGAGCTCACTTTTGTCAGCCCAACATTCTACCTTTTGAGCTATCTGGCGTCCTACCTGACATGAAAGGGTTCAGTCCCACCAGCTTTTTTTCATACCCATGTGTTGATTGATTAAGCTAGGGGTGGACCCTGACAGATGTCACCGTAAACTCATGTCTTGTACACACTAAGACTCATTGTTCTAAGAAAACGTGATATAACTGTGAGCTAGTTTGACGTAGAAATAAGAAGGGAAGAAAAAGAGAATCAGAGGGGGAAAATGGATGAGTTTGAGGAATTCATTTGTTTTGTTGAGAATAATAGTTGCAAAATCCTTCTTTGGTTCTAAGGTGGTGAAGGATGCGTCATTTCCTGTGGTGCCTCAGTCATAGGGATTGGATCGGACATTGGAGGCAGCATCCGCATGCCATGTTTCTTCAATGGGATTTTTGGACACAAGCCTAGCATTGGTAAACAGTCAATCTTGTCAGTAAAATTTCCTGGTACCATGTATTTATTCAGCCAGAAAGCATTAATTTATGGTTTTGCATCTGAAGCAATACATTCATGAAAGGATTCATTTAATTTTTACAACTGTATTGAAAGAGAGAAAGAGAAATGAAGTATGCGATCTCTGGGTGCCTGAGGAATGGTCTTGATTGGATGGAGATATAATATGTAGACTAGCAGACCTGAAGGAACTGTTACCTTCCTTCTAGTGGAACTGCTGTGCACTCTGTTATTGAACCTGTACTGCTCTGTTGCTCCCAAAAACTTTTTTCTATTACATGGTCATCGTTTTAATGTTTTTCCTATGTTAAAATTATTAATTCATCCTTATGAAATCTCATCTAATCTATGTTATTTACTTCTCAATACAATTATATATATATTGGACAAGGCAATGTACTAGCTCATGTGTAGCCCTTTTATAAATAGTTAATAAAAAATCTTAGGGGAGCGACAAAACCCGTAGCAAAGATTTTTAATTCACAGCTGCTAGCCTCTTCTATCAAGTGATTGATAAAATTTTGTTCAGCTCAACATGGCAATGAAACAAGATTACTGTGATTTTCTTCCTGTCTTTTCTTTTTATTCTATCAAATACCTAAGAGGCAATGGCTCAGGCTTAAAGTGAATACCAAGCTTCCTTATTTGACCTCTATGAAATTCTTTATTTAGACTTTTACTAAGGGAAGTGGGTCCAATAAAACCCTCAGCATATTAAGACAATATCTTATCTTATTTTGATGTGTAGGTGTCCACCTGTTTCAAAAAGATTATGAATATTCATCCTTAAACAATTGTGAAGTTCCTGAGGGTCCCAAGTCACCATTTCCAGACATCATCTGGTCCCTTCCCTGACTTTCTCTTACAGGAGTTGTTGAAAACAGAGGTCAGTTCCCGATTGCCAGTGAGAAAGTGATGTGCATGCTGCAGACTGGTCCAATGTGTCGTTATGCTAGTGACCTGGACCTTCAGCTGCGAGTCATGGCAGGGCTACAGGGTGTGGCGAAACTTCAGCTTGACACCAAGGTTCATTCTATGATTACACTAGATATATTGTTACAATTAAACCGTTTGGCCAGTCAATCTATAGTTACACTAGATATCTTGTTACAATCAAACCATTTGGTCAGTCACTCTATGATTAGATTAGATAGATTGTTACAATCAAACCGTTTGGCCAGTCAGTCTATAATTAGACTAGATGATTAGACTATATAGATTGATACAATCAAACGTTTGGCCAGTCAGTCTATGGTTAGACTAGATAGATTGTTAAATCAAACCATTTGGCCAGTCATTCTATGATTAGACTCGATAGATTGTACAATCAAACCGTTTGACCTGTCACTCTATCATTAGACTTTATAGATTGTTACAATCACACCATTTGGCCAGTCAGTCTTTCATTAGACTACATAGATTGTTGCAATCAAACCTTTTGGCCAGTCACTCGATCATAAGACTAGATAGATTGTCAAAATCAAACCGTTTGGCCAGGACCAACTATAAGGTCTGGATGAAACGCACAAAGAAACTTAGGAAAGGTTCAATTATTTAGCATGGCTCCTGATCTGCATGCATTATTTTGCTTTGTTTTCTCAAATGCCCTGGCTATCTTTATTATAAAAGGCAACTTTCATGTCTCTTTCCCTTATCTGCTCCAAAACCTCTCAATGTACAGTGATGAAGTTTGCTGAATTTTTATCTGTCGAGATCAGTGTTCCCTGGGGTATAAAAAAATAAAGAAAAATTATGTTCTTGAAAGTTTACTATACTTTCATTGTAATTATTTCATCCATTTTCATTATCAGATTTGTTATGATGAACATTTAACATATCATTTAAAAGACTGTACTGGGTGTTTTTGAATTTTAAATTGAATGAATATTTTGAAACAAATTATTACTATTTTGTAGTTATAGAAATGCAGAAAAATCTTATTTTATTTTAACGGAGTGAAAAACTGAAAAAATAAAAAATAAAATGATATTTGGTCGCCTTTACTCCACAAAGACAAAACTATCATTGAAATATCTAATAACTGAGGCGCTCTTGCCAAAGTTTCAGGGTATTTTAAAACGGCACTATGAGTGCTCTGAAGGAGATAAATCTATTATTGTTGATGAAGTTGATTCTTCATGTAGTTTTATGGCTCTGGAGGACATACATCTGTTATCAATATAAAGTTTGCATTTCTTCAATAAAGTTTGCTTCCTCACCAGCTTATTTGAATTGAGAATCATGCTGGTTTTTTATATTATCACTAGTCAGGAGGCCAAACATGTAAAGTATGTGAAGTGACTGTACAATATGAATCAAAAGAAAATTTCTTTAAATTATTATATTATGAAATTAATAATAATAATAATAATAATAATAATAATAATAAAACTTAACTGCTTAAAATTGTAAAAATCCTCCAGCTTGTTCATGGTATTTCTAATCCCTGTACCTGCAAAGAAAAGAAAAAAAATGTTTTCTTCTTTCGTAACCAGGTTGACTTGTCTAAGTTAAGAGTGATGTCTGTACCGGACGACGCTGGAGGGCTTATGATCAGCAGGATGGATCCTCAACTAATGGAAGCTCAGCGCAAGGTTTCTACTTTCTCTTCAAATTTTACAAATTATTTTCTTTTAAGTAAACAGAAAGGCTTGTGGTTGATTTTGATTGACCAATGAAAACAAGAAGATTCATTTTCAGATTAAATTATAGCACTGATTTTTTTTTTTACACAATTAGTGAACTCCACCCCTAGTGCAGCACTCAATTTTTACTTATGTTACCAAGAAGTGCTTATATTTATTTTTTTTTGTGAGTTTTTATTTTTTTTTTTTTTTTTAATTCCTCAGGTGTGTGAATATCTGACCAGTCAAGGTGCTTTTGTAGAGGAGCGGAAATTTAAAAAGTTTCGTATGGCACTTGACATGTGGTCAGGATTGCTTAATCTTAGTGACGATGGTCCAAAATTTTCTGCCATCATAGCAGGGGATGATTCCAAACCTGTGAATTGTGTGACAGAGATTGGAAAATGGCTGCTGGGTATGTCTGAGCACACCCTCCCGGCCTTGATGCTTGGTGTCGTTGATGACTTTGGGCCCAAGCTTACAAAAGAGATGGACAAAAAAGCTGTCAAAATTCTGGAGAAGCTGAGAGCGGAGCTGCTGGCTGAGATGCTGGAGGAGGAAAGAGAAAAGCAGGAAAAAGATGGGAAAATTATACAAAAGGATGAGGAAAAGAGCAGCAATACTGGTGTGAATGGAAGCAAACACCCAATGAATGGTTTCAAAGAAAAATGGCAAGGGACAGTCTTGCTGTATCCCACCCACCCTAAGATTGCACCGTACCACAACCATCCTATCTTCACACCATTTAACTTTGCCTACACAGGGTTGTTTAATGCTCTAGGGTTCCCTGTCACGCAATGTCCCCTGGGGCTTTCCGAGGAAGGGCTCCCTCTAGGGCTCCAGGTAGTGGCAGCACCTTATCAGGACCACCTCTCCCTAGCCGTGGCCAGAGCTTTAGAAGAAAAATTTGGGGGATGGGTGAGCCCAGGATCTTGGTGATTTATCTTTGGTCTTCTTTGAATTCATTGCTCAACTTTGCACATCCAACTTCCTCCTTACCCAAAATTCAGCAAGGATTTCAATAGAACTGTATTTTGTGGGTTGTATCTCAATGCTCTCGCTTGTACAACTTTAGGCCGTGTCCAGTGACAACAATCTAAAGGTAATCTGATGAAGAAAATCACAAACTAGGTAAGGGAAAAATAAAGAAAAAAAATATAAATTTATTCTGGTTCGTTTTTAGCTTCATATGATGTGCTAGAGCAGAAGTTGGTGGTCAGTCTTCTCCTCATACCAGTGAGACTTAAGTCCAAGTCAGAGTCAATCAAAAGAAGTTTTGCTCGAGATCCCACCACACAAATTATTTGATGACCATTGTTTAGAGTGTTTGAAATAAAGTATCCCTGGCCACAGCAATGCTAGAGCTATAATTTTTAAACATCTTGAAGAGGAAAAAAAAACCTCATAAATACAGTACAAAGCAATGAGTGCCATGTACGTTATCAATTACATTCAGCTTGATTTCCTCTGGCAGACTTTCAAATAGAAATTTTAGTTATCAAGCATAACTTCACTTTTTAGTGGTACCCATTTAGGAAAAACTGCCCGTTTGATTATATGATATGGTGTTTGAAGACCTGATTCACATTTAGTCCACAATATTCCTGAAGAGAAAAATACTATAACTTCAGGTGGTTGCACATATGAACTTTGGACCCTTTCAGTCCTGTCATAATTGTGAAATCTTTGATGTATTTACATCTCATGGCATGATTTGAACCTACACTGCCCACTTTTTTTTTAATTTAAAAATTTCACTGATCCTTTTAAGTAATCCCCAAAGCATTATTTTTCACCCTTACAGATTTCATGTTCCTGTGAGAATATAACCATGACAATTGTTGCCTAGTTGGCCTGTTTCTACTTGTGACTTACATTGTGATAACATTTTGGTATACACATATTTTTTATCTATACAAAGTAAACAGGAACATAGAGAATATGTTGCATAACAATTTTTTAAAACCCACATTGCTGTGCATAGCTTAGAAACAACATTCCATGTTGGTTCTAGTCTTAACAGATTGCTATTAACTCAAAGTCATCTAAGATCGATTCGCTTCTTTAAAGATAATCAAAATAATTAAAATCACTATTTTGTTACCTGAAATATACTTATATATTTTGTATGAAATGAATTTCTACTTATATCTTGAGTAGATGATAGAGAAATACATCCTGTTTGAGGAACATCCAAGCAGTGAGTCATCTTTTTCAGGGCACAGTGGGACTCTTCTATCGTCACCCAACATTTATTGAATTTCTGCAAATTAAATGCATGAAATTGCTCCATCTCTTGATTTTCCTTCATTTGTTTGTTAAGCTTGCTATTCCTGGTACTTTCTTTTATCATTAAGTTGGTTTTTTCCCTTCTGCTCCTGTTCAGAATCCTCTTCCAATTTTTGAAATATCCAAAGGAAAAAAAACACATGCTTGTTTTGGTTTCATTTAATTTATATATTTTTTTTCTAATTTTGCTTTGCTTGAGGATTTACTGAATTTACATTTTTTTTTTCTTAATATCGTTTCTGTTCTAGACAAGGTTATCTGAATTTTTTTTTTTTTAAATATCGTTTCTGTTCTAGACAAGGTTATCTGAATTTTTCTTTTTTTTTTTTGTTAATTTATTTCTTTATGTATAATTGTTTGTTCAGTTTTTTAATTACTGGGAGTAAAAGACATCAATTGCTTGAAAAGCTGTTTGATGTTTTCAGTTCAGTCTCTCTTTTTCCCTTTACAAAGATCGTATCTTTATCCAAATGCAAAACAAAGGTTTGAAGATAAGAAAATATTACCCTCTGTTTTCAAGTTTTGTTTTGTATTTACGTTGTTAGAAAAGGAATTCTTCATAAAATCAAGCACCAGCATCTTTTTAGGTTTTGTTGGATATTTCACCATGGATCATATTTTTTTCCTTTATTGGCTGAAATACGTTTGTTTAAACTTTGAGTCTGGAGTGGAAAAAAGAAAGAAATGGTACATATGTTCGTCATAAGATGAGTATCAGAATAATATGACTCAAAAAGTAGAAGTACTCTCTTTACACCTTTGTTCACACCATTCTTTATCTCCATCCATTGGTGAGTTAAAACTCTTTTGAGATTGAAGTATAAAAAATACTCTATAAAATGTCCACATTTTCTTCTAAATATAAATATATTTACAATAAGTTTCTCATCAACATGTAAATAATTCACTCAATGATATTCTGAAAGGCAGTAAAATGTTAATGTGGACAATGAATATGTTAATTTCACAAAATATTGAAAAATTAGCTGGAATGCAAGCCTTTTAGGCTGTTTAAGTTATGAAAAATTTAAATTCAATTTTTTTCAACTTAGCATATTTTGAAATATTTCAGTGCTGAGCTTATTTGTTTCTAACAGTGGGGAGATGTAAAGTTATTTTTTTTATCTCAGTACCAAGTACAAAAAACCACAATGAACCAAGATAACAAGGAGACTTTTACTTGATTTGTCAATAGTGGAATGCACACTGCATGTGCTTCATCACTATATGAGGTGTGTTTGTAAAGGAATACCTGCTGTATGTGGTTTGTCAATGAAGAAATACAGACTGTATGTGGTTTAGAAATAAACACTATGTGGTTTGACTTTAAATGAATGTACAATTTATATGGTTTGTTGGTAAAGTGATTCATACTATATTTCATACATGAGTTTTAAAAAATGTAGATTGCCAGTGAAACTTTTTTGCTCAAATTTTGATCTTGGTCTTTGCTTGGATTCACGGAGAAGGAATTCAACAGAAAATGTTTTGTTATGATCTGTACTTGTTGAAATTGTTGATCCTATAGATAATGATATGATAGTAAACTTAATTTCAATGAATTTCGTGTTTTTTTTTTAAATCTAAGTGCTGTGATGACTACATTTTACCTTAGATTTTAATTGGTTCAACAAATTTTACTTCTTACATGATGGAAGATTTTGTTCTAATTGCCAATATTTTATTTCAGTTTCTCATATGATTTAAGATACTCATACTGGTTGATCATAGCATGTGAAGACATCAGTAGAGACTCTTTGAAAACATAAGCAGAGATATCTTAAATCATTAACAGACATTCTATACAAAACATTAGTTGAGACAAGTTTTTATGAAACATTTGCAGACCTAATTCTATATGAAACATTCGCTGAGAGAATTTCCTATAAAGTATTTGCAGAGATATTTCTATATAAAACATTAGCTCACAGAATTTCCTATGTAGTATTTGCAGCAATAATTTTATGTGCATATAACACAGTAGCTGAGACAATTTCCTATAAAACAACTGCAGCGATAATTTTATTAGACATTAGCAGAAATAGTTCTTTGTGAAAAACTGTTTCTCATGACTGAACTTTCACACCTCATTGAATTTTTCTCTTTTGTTGCCACTATTGATTTAATCAAAGTTTATAAAAGAATACTTAGAAAACTGGTTTAATCAGATTTTTTAGTACGCATGCATTATAGGTATTTTGTGATAAATTTTTGTATATGTATAAGATTTTTTTTTAATAGAAGCATAATTTTTTTTAGATATTTTTATAGTACAGTATTTTTCTGTAATACTACATCCAACTTACCATCATTTCAAAGTGATATTAATAAATCAGTAAAGAGTGTATCAGTGTCAGTAAGAGGCTGTTGTGAAGCACTCTAACATTGTTACTTAAGAAGTAATAATTGACTTTTATACCCTGGCTGATATTCTTGAAGCATTATATTTTCTCATCATAACAGTAAGCTATTCTGTAAATTTTAATCCCAATTTTTTTTTAACTTTTAACAAGTCATGATATAATAAAAAAAAAAAAAAAACCATGCAAACAAATACTCAAACATAAAACCAGAAACAAATGGATGGTCTTTACCTGATGCATAGATTTTTTTATATCAGTAAAAGTCTCTGATATACAAAATTTCAAATAATTATTAGTACACTTACAGGTCAGGCAACTCACTGGTATAAGTCATTGTTTTTTTCCCCCCCTTACTTTCACCAAGCTTGCCTTTGGTCTATCTTGAAACTACTTGTACAATATTTGTTGTGCCCACCCAGTGAAGCAAACAGGATCAGATTTATGACTAAAGTAAACCAAACTGATTCAATAGTAGAAGATCATCTGTATAGCTCAGACAACTGGAACTACCCTAGGAGAAGATTATTTTTTTCACAAATACAATGTGATGTAAAATACAAATTTTCATACTTATAATGTTTATTTATTTTTATGTGGAATTTGTTTCTAAGAGTTGACATAATATTATATGAATCCTCTTGGAAGCATTGTTATTTTATTTGCTTTTTTTTTTTAATCAGCATTTGTTTTTTGAAGGTTGACATAATATTGTATGAACTTTGTTCGAAGCATCATTTTTTTATTTGGTTATTTTTTTTTTTTATCAGAATTTATTTCTAAGGGTTTACATAATATTATATGAATCTTGTTCAAAGCACCATTTTCTTTATTTGTTTATTTTTCTTCATCAGAATTTGACATAATATTATATGAATCTTGTTCGAAGCATCATTGTCATCTTTATTTCTTTAAAACAAACGAGAATTCTGTTTGATCCATGACATAATAGTGTTCAATTTACACAGGTGATGTGGCCCAGTCAGCCCTTCATTGAATTTCTTAAACTGATATGAATATATTTATATCTCTTTGCATTTATTTAGCCAAGTTTGTGGTGTGTTTAAACTTTTATATTAGATAATTTAAGAAATACAAGACTGGCAAATGAAGTGCAATGGCCAGATTGTAAGCTAAGAAAAAGAAAACATTTATTCCAGAAATAAGACGTACATATTGACATTGTTTTAAGGTTCCAGGATATAATGTATATTGCCAGGTTTAAGGTTCCAGGAACATCATTTATATTGACAGGTTTTAAGGTTCCAGGGGACATGATATATATTGCCAGGTTTGAGGTTCCAGGGACGTGATGTATATTGCCAGGTTTGAGGTTCCAGGGACGTGATGTATATTGCCAGGTTTGAGGTTCCTGAGATGAGATGTATGTTATTAGGTTTGAGGTTTCAAGGATGCAATGTTGTCTACCAGATTTCAGGTTCCAGGGACTTGATGTATAGTGTCAAATTTCAGATTGCAGGGACACAATGTAGAGGAGCGGTATCAAGTTTCATGTTCCAAGTGCAGACTGTCAGGTTTGAAATGGTGAGAAGTTGTTATACTTTTTTACCCCTCATAAACTTTTGGTTTTTTTTTTTCATTTCAGAACTAACTGGGTTTTTTTTAAAAGATAATTTTTTCCTTAATTGCACTGTTAAATATTAACATGATGTGGATTTAAAGACAGAATTATATTATTTTTATAACTATTTTTACTGAAACTTGTAAATATTTAGATTTTGTTAATTATAAGACCGTCTTAAAGCTTTGTGGAATGACTTGAAGTGTTGACCATCAGTCATTAATTTTACTGGTTGAACTGAGTCTATGTCATTCCAACGAGTGCTATTTATGAATGGCTATTTTACCACAATATATTGTTGTATCTGTGAAATGACCTAGAGTATAGACCATCAATCATTAATTTTACTGGTTGAACTGAGTCTATGTCATTCCAACGAGTGCTATTTATGAATGGCTATTTTACCACAATATATTGTTGTATCTGTGAAATGACCTAGAGTATAGACCATCAGTCATTAATTTTACTGGTTGAACTGAATCTATGTCATTCCAACGAGTGCTATTTATGAATGGCTATTTTACCACAATATATTGTTGTATCTGTGAAATGACCTAGAGTATAGACCATCAGTCATTAATTTTACTGATTGAACTGAATCTATGTCATTCCATCGAGTGCTATTTATGAATGGTTATTTTACCACAATATATTGTTGTATCTGTGAAATGACCTAGAGTATAGACCATCAGTCATTAATTTTACTGGTTGAACTGAATCTATGTCATTTCAAGGCTTTTTTAAAGACATGAGTGCTGTTTCTGAACCATTACACCACAATATAGTGTTGTATCTTTGGAATGACTTGGAGGTAGACCATCAGTCATTTTTTTTTAAACTGTACACATTCCTTTTTTTTACTGATTGGACAGGATCTATGTCATGCTTTGAACTTGTGTGTTGTTTCGAATCTGTAATATTACAATCTATTGTTGTATCTATGGAATGAAGCAGAATCCATTGGATAGTGCTGCACAAGTAAGTATCTCTAGTCTAATAGTATACTACAGCAGCAGAGGGTTTAAGTTCATTTCATTGACATGTAGATGGCTTAGAAAATTTGGTTCTGTTCACTTATTTACATTCCGTCGTTGTGGAAAATTTTTTTATTAAACTAGCAAGAGTTGTTTATGTTGTGTCTTTATGTGAAGTTGCTTTTCTAAGCATCGTACTTTAATGTAACAGATTTTATTATTTTTTAAGCACTGAACCTAATGAAAGTGCTTATTTAACAAGATTTTTTTGTTAATCAAATATACTTATACATTAAACTTTTATATTTCTTTATAAATTGAAAGTGTCATCAAATTATTTCTGTGCAGCTGTATGAACTGACATCAAGCAGACTGTGTTAGTGACAAATAGGGGGAAAAACAAAAGTCAGTTAACATAGCTTGCTTCATATGTAGGCCTAACAAAATACCCACAAAGATCAAGCAATTTCTAATATAAAAGTATTCTGCTTTACAAAAAATTGCGGTGGAAAGTCGAGAAGCGAAAAGTATTTTTGACCTTAGGTTGATCAATATTCACCTTTGCATTACAAGCTCTTCTTCTAAAACAGGGGCAGTGTCTCAAGTCTTGGATAGCTCAGATAATAATATGGATGGGATTCATAAAAGAGTGGTCAAATCGAGAATGGAACCTAGGACCTACCGTACTATATGTTAGTCCAACACTCCAATAACTGAGAAACCTGGCACTAGCAAAAATACGCGAACAAATAAATGATAATGATAATACAATAATAATAGTACTACTACTACTACTACTACTACTACTACTACTACATGTACTACTACTACTACTACTACTACTGCTGCTGCTGCTGCTACTACTACTATTACTGATGATGACGATGATAATAATAATAATAATAATAAGTAGAATTATAATAATAATTTGATGATGACGATAACAACGATTATGACAACAACAGCATCAACAGTAATGATAATAATTCAAGAGTTCAAGTCTATCACGACTTACACTAAGCTGATAAAACTGTGTGAAGTGCACCTCTTGGTACTGATTGTCCAGTCAGCAATCAGACACATTTAGTGCGAAATACTTTAAAAACTTGTTTTGTTTTTTTTTCCCTCGGTCTGTTCTTCAACTGAATTTCCAGGTTCATACTGTGCTGTCTTTGGTTTTTCTTAAGCCTGTGCAGTGAGTGTGAATATGTCTCCCATAAGTAACCTTCCTTTGATTTGCTCACAGCTGTGCTATTATTGTGCATGATGTGTCTCCCGTGATTTATCGTCTTTAAAATGGCACACATCTGTCTTTTCAGAGAGTAAGTGTCTCCCATAATTTACCGTCTTTAGAATGGCACACGACTGACTTTTCAGAATGCACGATGTATCTCCCATTATTTACCGTCATTAGAGTGGCACGCGTCTGCCTTTTCAGAGTGTATGACGTATCTCCCAAAATTTACCGTCTTTAGAATGGCACACGTCTGTCTTTACAAAGTGCATGATGTGTCACCCATAATTTACCGTCATTAGAGTGGAACACGTCTGTCTTTTCAGAGTGTATGATGTGTCTCCCATAATTTACCGTCATTAAAGTGACACACGTCTGCCTTTTCAGAATGCATAACATGTCTCCCATAATTTACCGTCTTTTGATTGGCACACGTCTGTCTTTACAGAGTGCATGATGTGTCTCCAATAATTTACCGTCATTAGAGTGGCACACGTCTGCTTTGTAGATTGCACAGTGTGTCTCCCATATTTTATCGTCTGTAGAATGGCACACGGTTATCTTTTCAGAGTGCATGATGATTTTACCGCTTTCAATTGGTTAAATGCTGTCTTCCCAGTATGCGTGATATGTCTTCCATAATTTACCGACTTTGGATTGGTTACCGGCTGTCTTCCCAGAATGCATGATGTGTCTCCCATAATTTAGCGCCTTTGGATTGGTACACGGCAGTGCTGTTATTGTGCATGTGTCTCCCATAATTTAGCGTCTTTGGATTGGTACACGGCAGTGCTGTTATTGTGCATGTGTTTCCCATACTTTAGCGTCTTTGGATTGGTACACGGCAGTGCTGTTATTGTGCATGTGTTTCCCATACTTTAGCGTCTTTGGATTGGTACACGGCAGTGCTGTTATTGTGCATGTGTTTCCCATACTTTAGCGTCTTTGGATTGGTACACGGCAGTGCTGTTATTGTGCATGTGTTTCCCATACTTTAGCGTCTTTGAATTGGTACACGACAGTGCTGTTATTGTGCATGTGTTTCCCATAATTTAGCGTCTTTGGATTGGTACACGGCAGTGCTGTTATTGTGCATGTGTTTCCCATACTTTAGCGTCTTTGGATTGGTGCACGACAGTGCTGTTATTGTGCATGTGTTTCCCATAATTTAGCGTCTTTGGAGTGGGTCACGGCAGTGCTGGATTTTTTAATGTGTCTCCCAAAATTTAGCGTCTTTTGAGTGGCACACGGCTGTCTTTTTAGAGTATGTGTCTCCCATAATTTACCGTCATTAGAGTAACACACGTCTGCTTTGTAGAGTGCATAGTGTGTCTCACATATTTTATCGTCTGTAGAATGGCACACGGCTATCTTTTCAGAGTGCATGATGATTTTACCGTCTTTCAATGTGTTAAATAACGGCAGTGCTGTTATTGTGCATGTGTTTCCCATAATTTAGCGTCTTTG
>JAWDGP010008094.1:510000-570000 GCA_033675545.1 Elysia crispata | reverse complement strand
TGCTACCACACGTCCACTCGTGGCATGACGAACTGAGCTAGTGGAATCGCATGGCGTGATCCTCGAACCACCGCAGGCCTACTCATTCCTAAATCTACCCAGAGCCAAGTCCTAAATTAGGGCAAGCATTTGAAATTCAGTCACTTAAAACTATTATAAAATTTATATCTCATATGGTAGTGTTTAGAATATTCAATGCGGTAAGGGGATAACTTCCTGCAAGCATTTTCAAGGACTCGTCTAGATCTATTGTACCCTGCGATGGCAGCCCAATTAGGCACATAAAAAACTTGGGCAGTTCTTGCAATCGTTAACGATCCAACTAGGCTAAGGGAGATAATTTAGAAAACAAAAACGATCTTCCTCACTTTTTGCATCTTGCAGACTTTAGAATTTGAATGGGACTTGCGTTCTAGGCAAGTTAGAGGCCCTAAATTTTGGTAATCATAGAAGTACAGTCTCATGTCATTATATAGCTCGAAGCCTTTTTAATCTTGTAAATGGTTTTAAGACCAAGACAGAATGTAGATCTCGATCTGGATTCTGTATCTGGAATCTAGATCTAGATGATAGTAAATCTAGATCTCTAGATCTAGAATCTAGAATGTAGCTAGGCTAGAATGAATACATTACTTGTAAGTATTTCAGCAGTTCAGTGGTCCAAGTTTGTCTAATTATGTATATATGAAAACAGGATGAAAGTGAACACAAGATGTATTTAATGAATAATTTGGACTCTAGATCTATAGTATTTATAATACTCTCACGAGATTTATCAGAACAAAAACTCTTTCCCTTTTATTGAGATCAACTTCTGAAGTTTAATCCAAGAGTCTAGATTTAGATCTCGATCTAGAAACTAGATCTAGTAAAATTTAAATCACGTTTAGATTTTTTTTCAAAAGTACTAGAATCTAGACGTCTAGATCTAGATATAATCTAGAAAATCAAATAGAAGACCACAATAAGTGTAACTGCTAGTGCTAAAATTAGTAAAACTTTTATTTACTCAGATTTTAGAGCAATCAAGCAAAAATTGTACTTGTTTGTTAAAATTTTATATATAAGTTATAATAGAACATTGAAATTAAAAATTGTAAACACCAAAACCTTTTAAAACCATCAATATAAATTTAAATTGTAAAATTTTCGAATATTATGATACTTTCAAAGAAGCTTAAATTCTCTTGTTCAAGTAGGGAAAAATTGCCCATGATGGCCAATGTAGAAAAATGAGACTGAAAAATTCAATGCATGCTGTAATTTCCATGGTGTAGGCCTACTCAATTTTTTTCTCTTTTTTGGTCGTTAAAAATGCTTTGTACCAAGCAATGTTGAAAAAAAAATTTTAAATATCCCCAAACCATCAATATAAATTTAAATTCTAAAGTTTTCTAGTCTTATGGTGCTTTAGGAGAAGCTCATATTTCTTTAAATTCTATTGTACAAACTGTAAAAATTGCCCACGGTGGCAACATGTAAACAAATGAGACCAAAAAACTCAATGATTGCTATCATTTCCATGTTATTTTATTAGTCTGTGAAAGCAATTGAATCCATCTATGTAATCCTTTTCAGAAAAATAAAGAGAAGTGATTCAGTACCAGTGATGGTAATTTATTTATCAGTTTACCCAAGTCATAATCTGAGTAGGCACACAAACATATTCAGTATAAATGCACCCTCCATTCTTAATCATTGCCTCAGTGCTTACTAAGTGTCTGGTTGGTTGGCAGTTTACACCCAAAAGTTTTTTTTTTTTTTTTATAAAATTATTTAAGAAATATGCAGTTAGCACGTACTTCAACACCTAAACACACACTTTGAAATCAGTGGCAAAAATCATTATTCAATGGAAAAGATTTGTTTTTTGAGGAATATGACTTATAGAGAGTCATGCTATTGTCTTACCATGTTTAGATAAAATAAGTGACGACCAGGAAGGATGATATGTTGGGCATACATGTGGCATGGAGTGGAGGCTTCTCTAGGCCTTAAAACAAGAATGATAAAAAAAAAATAATTATGCTGAACTGCCTCAACTTTGAAATGGATTAAAAAAAAAAAATTTTGTGGTCAGTATTAGCCAGCTCTTCCCCCCCCACCTTGCGGCCCATTTTAAGAAGACCAGATCTAATCTTAGACTTAGAGTCATCAGCCAAATCATGCTGAAATCTGTGGGATCTATGTCTACACACACATGCACACATAATAATGACTCAAATTCCAACTACACAGACTCAGGCCAGTGTGAATAACTGCATAAGAAATTATAGACAGATTGTAGTCCATATTAAAAACAAATGAAAATGAAGAGGAAGCAATTCAAATACTACTAAAATGATGGTGTTAAAAAGGAGGTACTCAACCCAAATACACTCTTCCTGTTCTAGCGATGATCTCAATGGAGCCACTCAACCCAGTTACACTGTTTCTTTCCTGTTGATGGTCATCATGGAGGTACTCAATCTTATTATGCTGTTTCTTTACTAGTATGGTCTTAAGAGAGGTACCCAGCCCAATTCCAATGTTTCTGTACTAGTGATGGTCTTAACCCTTTGAGCCCTGAGCCCCCACAGGTACTGCGCCCCAGCGATTTTTCCTTATTTTCAATGTACATTGAATGATTGCCTATAACTTCAAATCTATGAAACATAGCTTATTGAAATTTGGTATTTATATGATAAGAAGGCTTACCGTGATGTTAGCGCCAAAACTGGACCTTTGTATGCCAGTCAATCCAGCATGTACTCCCTCTTTTGATGCAGAAGTAGCGCTCACATTGTGTGCAGCGAACTGATGACTTCACAGCCTTCACAGGGTGATCCTTATAGGCCACATTGGGATTCTCATTTTTGAATTTATTGTATTTGTAGGAGCAGACAGCACACACATGATTGGTAGAATCATCCTGAAGGATGATTGGGTGATGTAAACCTACATTCAGCAAGCAAGCGTCTGCTTCAGGATTGAGCGATTGCCTGTTCAGAGCATTGGAACGAAATCCACCTACCAATTTTAGGCTGTACTGGTCCATGAATTGCCTGAAGGACATGCTTTTTGCCTTTGCAAGTTGTAAGGTTTGAAATAGCACGTAGACGTTGTACAGTGCCCAGAGAACAAATTTTACAGAGTCGCCTGGGTCAGCGATGGTGTGGGCGTGTGCGGTGCAGTCGAGTCATTTGATCATTTTTATCTGTGCCTCCCATGTACCTATTGTATTCTTTCACTAGTTGAGGCATGAGAACCTCATCTAATGACCCATCCTTCTTTCTTCTGTTTGCTACGCCTTCTTGGTTTGGATTGTGGCAGGTGGACACGAAATTGATTGGCTTCCTATCGTTTCATACCATCGCTACAAACCGATCGCGGCATCGAAAATCGTAATCCCCCTTTCTTTTCATTTTTTTCTTTTTCAGATATTTTGGATAGCGTTTTCTATTGTGTTTACAGTTCCCACAACAAGTGTCTTTTGCATTGTAAGGAGAAATATGCTCAGATCTACACTGTTGTAATATCAGTCCATCACAAGGATATGATTTTTTCCCTCGGGGCCCGCAGATGTAAGAAGTCGATAAACGACATTACTGATGATCCCTATCTCATTGATTTCCTGCTCTGCTCTTCCCGTGTAAATCTCTGCACTGAGAATGTACCCATTCTCCCCCCCCCCCCCCAACCACACCCCCACAAAGAATAGAGGATTTTACCCCAAACTTGGCTGGCTTGTCTTTGATGTATTGTTTTGTTGCAAGTCTGTTTTTAAGTGGAACCATCCCCTCGTCGAAATTTAGATGCTGCCCAGGAACATAGTAAAATCTGAACTTTGAATTCAATGGAGCCACTCAACCCAATTACACTGTTTCTTTCCTGTTGATGGTCATCATGGAGGTACTCAACCTATTTATGCTGTTTCTTTACTAGTATGGTCTTAAAAGAGGTACCCAGCCCAATTACAATGTTTCTGAACTAGTGATGGTCTTAATGGAGGTACTCAACCCAAGTACATTATTTCTGTTCTAGTTATTGTCTAAAGAGAGGTACCCAGCCCAATTACAATGTTTCTATACTATTGATGGACTTAATGGAGGTAATCAACCCAAATACACTCTTTCTGTTCTAGTGATGATCTCAATGGAGCCACTTAACCCAATTACACCATTTCTTTCCTGTTGATGGTCATCATGGAGGTACTCAACCTATTTATGCTGTTTCTTTACTAGTATGGTCTTAATAGAGGTACCTAGCCCGATTAAAATGTTTCTGTGCTAGTGATGGTCATCATGGAGGTACTCAATCCAAGTACACTGTTTCTGTTCTAGTTATTGTCTTAATGGAGGTACTCAACCTAATTATGCTGTTTCTTTACTAGTATGGTCTTAAGAGAGGTACCCAGCCCAGTTACAATCTTTTTGTACTAGTTTTGGTCTTAATGGAGGTACTCAACCCAAGTACACTGTTTCTGTTCTAGTTATTGTCTTAATGGAGGTACTCAACCTAAATATGCTGTTCCTTTACTAGTTATTGTCTTAATGGAGGTACTCAACCTAATTATGCTGTTCCTTTACTAGTATGGTCTCAAGAGAGGTACCCAGCCCAATTACAATCTTTTTGTACTAGTTATAGTCTTAATGGAGGTACTCAACCCAAATACACTGTTTCTGTTCTAGTTATTGTCTTAATGGAGGTACTCAACCCAATGCTATTTCTACACCAGTGATGGTCTCAATGGAGGAACTAAACCCAGGTACACTGTTTCTGTACTGGTGATGGTCTTGAGAGAGGTACTCACCTCAACTGAAATATTTCTTCTTTAACACTATTTCTATTTTGCTTAAGTCAGGACCATTGATTTTTTACTCTTCCCCCTTTTTTTTAAAGCTCTATCTTTAAACCTTTTCAGGATATGATCACTTTTTAGAAATTCCAAGTCTGTATTTGAGCAATCTTTCACTTTTAATTATAAAAGAAGACTAAATCTAGCCAGTTGATTAAGTAAATTAAAAGATTAGGGTTTGGATTTCTAACTCTGAAGGATAAAGTGAAGTAGATCTCTTAGTAAGGTTTAGAGATTTGTAGACAGAGAATAAAGTTACAAAAGTTTTTATATTAGACTCAGTAATGCTGGAAAATGCACAAAAATTTTCTCAGCAGTGATAATAAAATACAAAAATGTTCACTGAAATGGTAGTTATTGAATTCTTTTAAAATTAAATTTTTGCATGGGTAATTACACAAAAATGTATCGTATTTCATAGGTATGATAGTGAAATACAAAAGCTCTTATAGTAAAAGCAGTAAAGTACAAAAATGTATACAGTTATGATATATTTTTAGAGTGTCAGTGTTTATAGTGATCATTTAAAAAAAGAAAACAAAAGTGTTCATATTTATGATAGTGATATATACGAGTTCTTACAGTGATCATTAAAAAAAACCTCCAGTGTTCACACTTATGATAATAAAATATGAGAGTGTTCACAGTGATTAAAAAGAAAAATACAAAAGTGTTTATAGTTATGATAGTAAAATAGGCAAATGTTCACAGAAGTTCATTGCAAAATTTTATGGTAGAATGTTCACACTCACAGTTATGATAGTAAAATACAATAGTTTTCAGAGTGATGTATCATTGAATGTAAATTACAAAATTGCTCACAGCAGTGAATGTAAAATTCAAGAATGTTCACATTTTTATGATAGAAAAGTACAAGTGTTCACATTTATGGTAGAAAAGTACAAGTGAGTTATGATAGAAAAGTATGAGTGAGTTATTATAGAAGAGTACAAATGTTCAAAGTTATCATAGAAAATGACAAAACACAAGTGTTAACAGTTTTGATAAATGAAGAACAAGTGTATGCAGTGATGAATATAAAATACAAGAGTATTCAGGTACCTAATATTTCCAGCTTGAAAATCGCAAGTGGCAATTGAAGTTATTCTTACTTATTTGTCGACTAAAACTGAGAAATTTCAGATCCAGATCTGTCTGTGATAAACTGTTTTAATGCTTTGTTCATTGAATTTTTTTTTTTTTTTTTGTCTGTGTTTACAAGAGACAGATGCTTGGATGGGTCAAAATACTCAAACTCGGCTTAGATGGACAATTCTTAAGTGCTTTTTTTAAAATGCCATTTCAATATATTGCAACTTCTGTGTTGGTCTAAATTTCTCTAGATTCAGTGGCTTCTGGATGGCATGTACATGAAAAAGCATCTAGATTTCACTGTACATAGTGAAACATAAAACTTCTTGTTTAACCAAAGTGACTTTTGATGTTAAAACCCCCTCAAAAAAACATGGGAATTAGTTTGAACCACATGGGGACTAGAAACTTGATACTGTTCTCCAACAGCTATAAAAATCCATGACCAGTTGAGGCCATGCAAATCAGTAGGCCATGTCTGGACTGACTTCTGAACTGGTCAGTTATATCTACTCAGTGTTCTGGTATCTGCGCAGGGCATGGCCCCTCACCGTGGTGTACGGTGCTCCACTGACGGAGCCCGTAACAAGCACTCAGAGGATTGTCGTCAAACTCTTGGCTCTCTTGAAAACATCCCAGGCGAGAACAGAGGTAAATCCTTTCTCCTTTTACAGTTTCAGCATTTGTCAACCCTCTTTTCATCTCATTTCTCACAGAAAAGCCAGGATAAGCTTTTGTGGAAAAGAACCGGCTGAATGGAGAGGGGGGGAAGAAAGTAGGAATCAAGGAAGAAAAGTTCAATGTTTTGTTGGGTATTCATGCCTTATGTGATGAAGATTCTATTGAGATACTAAGTAGAAATGATTATATTGTTTGTAAGTAAAATAAGAAAGTACATGTATTGAAAAATTAATGAAAAATCTAATTTTTTCCTTTTCATATCCCTAGTCGATCAATGAAGAGATGCTCAACTTGCTTCAGTGTCTGCCCAAGGGAGAGAATTGGCTCAGTGTAGTTGACAGCGATACTGGCTTTGATATTCTCCAGACGGCCATCATTCACAGGTAAAGGACAGATCACTTTTTGGCCCTCATGGATAATGAATCGGTGGGCCACAGTTGTTTGCTCACACAAAGTTCCCACTCAGTCTTGAAATTTTATTATCTGTTCAATGTTGGGAAAAAGCGATGTTGAAAATTAAAATGGTTGGGAAATCTATGTCTAGAAAGATGACCTTACTGGACGATGATTTTTTTTTGGTCTCTCGGTAAAATTTTGCGGGTTCTCAGGCTGGCAAGTCTCCCCTTTCCTTCATTTGCCCGCTTGTGGTCAGTCTTACCAATAACACAAGGGAATGGTAACTTTTTCACGATGGAGAAAATTTTTTGGTGGCAGAAATTTGCGCATGAGTTTGGCGGTTTCTTTACACTAGGCCTTTGGGCTTTAACCTTTCACCTTCCAAAATGAAGCTCCCACCCAGTTTCTTTTTGTCTACTATATGAATTTTTATGAAGGACATTGATGTAGAACAACAGAAAGTTGAGCATCAAATTAAAATTATATCTAGGTCTAGAATAGATTCTAAACAAGCAGCTTTTGTTGGTGTGAAGGGTGGATCTAAATTCAAGATCTAGACCTAAAAGTCTATCAATATGCCAATCGTAGTTTTTCAAGAATCTTGGGCGAAGATCCCTTCTTTTAAAACTGACTTAAAGCCTGGGAGAGCAGGCAAGAAGCGTTGTATGTTTTTTTTTTAAAGAAAACCAATAATAAAACAATGGGGCATTCTTCCTTTGCTTCTCACACAAAAGGGAATAAACACAAAACTTTTGTTGAAGCAAATTCGCAATGTGATGGCAGAGGTTTGTTTAGTTTTATTAACAAAAGCAAGTTCCATCTGGGACTTAGAACATGTTCTCTCATCAGCTTACCACTTATTTAAAGATGTGCCCGCTCGACGAGATGACTACACTACAGAGACAGATAGGACACTCTTTCCTCTCAGTTTTTGTACTCACTGATGGGTGAAATCAGAAAGTAATGCTGCGCTTTAGTTTAAGTCTAGATCAGTATTGCAGAAATTATATTATAGGTGTTAATAGATTCTACAGATTGTAAAGGTTTTAAATATAAACATACTGATATCACACTACGATATTGATTGCAAGCAGTTAGGAGAGGGTTTTTCATGCATTCACAATTGCGTAATAAAGATGAACTCAGCTACAAAGAAAAACAAGTCACTTGTCCAATGCTGTCCAAGGTGAAGACGAGTCGTCACTCTTGTTTAAGATTGTACAGGGAATAAGATAAATCATTTTTTATTAGTGCTTGCGAATAATTAGAATTGGTCTTGATTTTTTGGGGGGCAGTCTTGAATTTTATACTGAGATTTGAGTGGAAACTCTGCTCTTAGGAAGTTAACCTAGTAAATATCAAGCAAAGTAGTGTAAGAAGTTGAACCATGAAACAGGTTACAAGTACATAAATTTATGCCAATGGGGGTTTATTTAGTTAAATTTTTAAAATTGTCAAAGGAAGTGAGAAAGATAGGAAAGTAAGGGATGGGGGAGGGGGGATGGGTGGGTGTGTCTGTGAGAGAGAGAGAGAGAGAGAGGGGGGGGAGAGAGAGAGAGAGAGAGAGAGAGAGAGAGAGAGAGAGAGAGAGAGAGAGAGAGAGGGAGGGAGGGAGGGAGGGAGGGAGGGTCAGTCCCACCACCCAACTTGATTCTACTGTAGTTTGGATCTAAGCCTTTCAACATATTTCTCCACCTCATTCGCTCTGACATTGAATATCTCTAAACATAGAATTAATTTATACAGAATCCAATCTTTCAAAGGGAGCTTAATACGATTTATGTAGTTTGCCACACAAAAGTTTTGTTGAAGTCTTTTTTTTTTTCTTCTTATAAATTAAAACTTCGCTGGTAAATATTCTTTAGTAAAGAATTCTTATCAATTGATAGAATCTAACATATCTGTGATTGCCCAAAGACAAGAGAATTCAAACATGATGTCTGTGATTGTCCAACAGACAAGAGACTTCAAGCATGGTGTTTAAGATTGTCCAACGGACAAGAGACTTCATACATGATGTCTGTGATTGTCCAACAGACAAGAGACTTCATACATGATGTCTGTGATTATCCAACAGACAAGAGACTTCATACATGATGTCTGTGATTGTGCAACAGACAAGAGACTTCATACATGGTGTCTGTGATTATCCAACAGACAAGAGACTTCAAACATGATGTCTGTGATTGTCCAACAGACAAGAGACTTTAAACATGATGTTTGTGATTGTCCAACAGACAAGAGACTTCATACATGATGTCTGTGATTGTCCAACAGACAAGAGACTTCAAACATGATGTCTGTGATTGTCCAACAGACAAGAGACTTCACACATGATGTCTGTGATTATCCAACAGACAAGAGGCTTCATACATGATGTCTGTGATTATCCAACAGACAAGAGACTTCAAACATGATGTCTGTGATTATCCAACAGACAAGAGACTTCATACATGATGTATGTGATTATCCAACAGACAAGAGACTTCATACATGATGTCTGTGATTATCCAACAGACAAGAGACTTCATACATGATGTCTGTGATTATCCAACAGACAAGAGACTTCATACATGATGTCTGTGATTGTCGAACAAACAAGAGACTCCAAATATGCTGTCTGTAATTGTCGAACAAACAAGAGACTTCAAACATGAGATTGTCAAACATGAGATTGACACTTCATACATGATATATATAATTGTCGAACAAACAAGAGATTTCAAACATGGTGTTTGACTTTGAGATTGTCAAACAAACAAGAGACTTCAAACATGATGTCTGTGATTGTCCAACAGACAAGAGACTCCATACATGATGCCTATGATTGTCGATAAAAAAAAAGAGACTTCAAACATGATATCAGACATGATTCTTTCAAAACACAATTTTAACCGTACAGGAAATTAGAATGGCTTATTTCTGACATAAAACATCTGTGACCAGTGTGGGATTTCTCCCACTGGGTCCCGCCCACCCGCCGCCTCTGATTGAAACAATAATAATAATAATAATAATAATAATAATAATAATAATAATAATAATAATAATAATAATAATAATAATAATAATAATAATAATAATAATGAAGATGATGATGATAAAAATACCAATATCTAGTGAGCACCTGTCGGTCTCGGTAGGGTTTTCCTGTTGAATTAAAATGGCGGGCGGTTAGAGAAGTGGTGTGACTGGTGAGCCAATCTCATTAATGTGCGATCAATTTCCTGTGATCTGGCTGTGGAACGAATCTGCAGGCAGATTTTAATGATGAACCAGCGTGGCCCTGTGAGGATGATAGCTGTCTCGCAGCAGTTATCAAACACTGGAGTTTGAGGTCTGCTTAGACTATTAGCCTCAATTAGGTGATAGTGGTAATGCTGGAGAATGGAAGCTGAAGACACAAAAAAAAAGTTTATTAGAATTTTTTTAAAAATAAATTTTTCTTTTCGGAAATCAACCACCTTACACTTTTTTTTTTGTTACCCCACCTCTCTGTCTGTCTCTCTTTCTCTCCCCCCGGACCCTCCCTCTGTATTTTCCCACAACTTACACCTTTTCTGTTCTAGAAAAGAGTAAGTCCAATGCTCTGTCACCTAACGCAAGGAGTTTTGCGCTACATCATTCTCTTGAAGCGTATGTCGTGTATTCTCAAAGCTTTCTTCATCATAGGTTACCCTTATAGCGTGTGTTACATGTTATTGTCACTCTTATAGTTTGTGTCATATGTTACTCATTCAACTTGTGTTATGTATATAATATATATACACATATGTGTGTGTGTGTTATTCTTAAAGCGTGTGGCCTGTAGCACTCTTTTAGCTATTGTCATACATTGCTCTTACAGTTTGTGTCATATGTTTTTCTTATAAAATATACCATATATGACTCTTATAACTAAGTGTGCTTCATGTTTTACTCTAACAACCTGCGTCTTTTACCGTATCAAATAATGTGCTCTTTCAGCTGATCACATGTTATTTATTACACTGTATAATGTTAGTCTAACAGCGTCTGTCATAACTATATCACTCTTATAGTGTGTGTCATAACTTTATCACTCTTGCAGCGTATGTCATACCTACATCACTCTTACAGCCTGTGTCATAACTATATCACTCTTACAGTGCGTGCCATAACTATCACTCTTACAGAGAGTGTCATAACTATCATCTAACAGTGTGTGCCATAACTATATTACTCTTGCAGTGTATGTCATAACTATCACTCTTACAGCGTGTGTCATAACTACCACTCTTACAGTGTCTGTCACACCTGTATCACTCTTGCAGTGTGTGTCATACTTATCAATCTTGCAGCGTGTGTCACACCTGTATCACTCCTGCAGTGTGTGCCATAACTATATCACTCTTGCAGCGTCAGTCGCACCTGAATCATTCTTGCAGTGTGTGCTATAACTGTCACTCTTTTAGCGTGTGTCACACCTGTATCATTCTCGAAGTGTGTGCCATAACTATCACTTTTACAGCGTGTGACATAAGTATCATTCTTGAAGTGTGTGTCATAACTATCACACAGCGTGTGTCAGACCTGTATTACTCTTGCAGTGTGTGCTAAAATTGTCACTCTTATAGCGTGTGTCACACCTGTATTATTCTCCAAGTGTGTGCCATAACTATCATTCTTACAGCGTGTGCCATAAGAATCATTCTTGAAGTGTGTGTCATAACTATCACACAGCGTGTGTCACACCTGTATTAGGAGTGTGTGTCATGACGGTCACTCTTATAGCGTGTGTCGCACCCGTATCACTTTTGTAGTGTGTGTCATATCTGTCTCTCTTGCAGCGTATGTCACACCTGTATCACTCTTGCTGTGTGTCATAACTATCACTCTTAAAGAGAGTGTCATAACTATCACTCTTCAAGCGTCTGACACACCAGTATCACTTTTGCAGTGTGTGTCATTACTATCACTCTTACAGCATGTGTCACATCTGTATCACTCCTGCAGTGTGTGCCATAACTATATCACTCTTACAGCGTCTGTCACAACTGTATCATTCTTGCAGTGTATACCATAACTGTCACTATTATAGCTTGTGTCACACCTGTATCCTTCTCGAAGTGTGTGCCATAACTATCACTCTTACAGCGTGTGTCACACCTTTTATCACCCTTGCAGTGTGTATCATAACTGTCCCTCTTGCAGCCTGTGTCACACCAGTGTGTCATAACTATCATTCTTAGAGAGAGTGTCATAACTGTCACTCTTACAGCGTCTGTCACACCTGTATCACTTTTGCAGTGTGTGTCATTACTATCAGTCTTACAACGTGTGTCATAACTATCATTCTTACAGCGTCTGTCACACCTGTAACACTTTTGCAGTATGTGTCATTACTATCACTCTTACAGCATGTGTCACACCTGTATCACTCATGCAGTGTGTGCCATAACTATATCACTCTTACAGCGTCAGTCACATCTTTATCCTTCTCAAAGTGTGTGCCATAACTATCACTCTTACAGCGTGTGTCACAGCTGTATCACTCTTGCAATATTCGTCAAAATTGTCACTTTTATAGCGTGTGTCACACCTGTATCACTCTTGCAGTGTGTCATAACTGTCTTACAGGCTGTGTCACACCTGTCTCACTCTTGCAGTGTGTTATAACTATCACTCTTGTAGCGTGTGTCACACCTGTATCACTCTTGCAGTGTGTATCATAACTGTCACACCTGTCTTACTCTTGCACTGTGTGTCCAAGTTTCTGGGAAATAAATCTGATAAAAAAATAATTGCATGGAGAAAGCACTCTGTGTGACATCTTTGAGGACTTAAGAACACCCAACCACTATCATATTCGAGTAAATGTAGATTTCCAGCTTGTGGTCCCTTCTCTCCTTGATGCAAATGTGATTGTTTTTAATGTACAGCGGGATGAGGGGGATTAGCTGACCAGTATAACGGTCAATAATCAGACAGCAGGGTGATTTCTCTGTGACTGTGTGCTTGATTCCTGCCTCATCTGTTTTTGTGTGACAACGAAGAAAAGTTCCATACTTGCTGTACTGCCCATTTGGCACGGTTTCTGTTTGACCAAACTTTTGTTGGTTTGTACCCATGGTTGTAGTCCTGCTTTGTGTGACAAAGGTGGTCCACGCATATGTTAAACATAAAAAATATAATTCTCTTTTTTCTTTGAATTATCTCAACACTTTTTTTCTTCTTCTTCCACGCAGACAGGAGAAGATAACTAGGCACCTGATCACAATTCTAGGCTGTGATGTGGACATTTACAGGTGCAGCCCACCTGTCCATCTGGCTGCTTACATAGGAGATGCCATACTCCTGGAGCTGCTGCTACACCTAGGTGCAAAGGTCAGGGCAATGTATGGTGTTCATGTTGTAGTAACTTGGTATAGTTTATCGGCCCCAAGGACAATGGGTCATGAGGTTACACAAAGAGATGAGAGCATGGCACAAATAAATTATTCTCTGATGTAGTCCAACCACTGCAAGGCATGGGCTAACAAATCTGCTGAACTCATGAGACGATATGACACATTCCAGCACATGGGCTGAACCGAAACAAGAAGATTCAATCAGATTCAATCTCGTTTCAGCTGAGAATGTTTCTCCCTTATGCAAATGTCCTTCCCCCCCCCCCCCCCTTTTTTTTTTAGTCCCATTTCCTTCATGATTAATCAGATTTCAGCCTTTAGATATCAGTGCAATAGGCTTATTTTAACCCTGAATTGAAACAGAAATTGGGTGGGGAAGTAAGGGGAGAGGTGAAGGTGCTGAAAAAGGTGCTGGCCAAATGCAAGTTAATTAAAAATTTTCTTCTATTTTTTGGGGGGGTGGGGGGTGGGGGGGGAAATCAGTCCTAAACCTGAGATCCAAGACATGTTGCAGCATTATAATTATAAAAAAAGTACATCATATGATCAAATAAAACTGAAGAGTGACATGTTGATAACAAGAGAAGCTCAATAAAGTTTAAGTGAAGAACAATAAAAATATGAATCACAATTCATGAACTATCATCTGAGATCATGAAGCAGATTTTAAGTTTCTGTTACAAGATACACAAGCATTATAAACCCAAATGTTTCAATGCTTTTTTTTCCTTTCGAACGTGAGATAAATATTGTATGGCTTTTACTAATGACCCAAATCTATTGCAATGACTGAAGTATTTATTTCATTGGAAAGATAAATTTTACCCATCTCCTCTTCACTATTATGACATATAAACGTTGCATGTATCATAGAAAAAAAAATGAAATCTTCTACCCAAAACCTTTAGATGGAAACTAGGAATAGACTGTATGCCCTTACATCAAACCTAACTGAAGAATTGTTTTAAATCATTTGTGACCAAATTTTGTTTTCTTGAACAATGAAGTCCTTAACATGTAAGTATTGGGAGAGACTTTTAAGTTGTCCCATGCTTGTTCAATGAACACACAGTCTGTTATATTTGTCATCTGC
Source organism: Elysia crispata (assembly GCA_033675545.1). Lineage (NCBI taxonomy): Eukaryota > Metazoa > Mollusca > Gastropoda > Plakobranchidae > Elysia > Elysia crispata. The sequence goes on along the minus strand of JAWDGP010008094.1, from coordinate 555,533 downwards.
AGAGCAATAAACGCTGTGGCATGTGCTACCCAGAACCTCATGTTCCCATCAGACTTGAGTATGGCCTTCTGGGTTACCTTGGATTCCAGCAGAGACCAGTCTACCTGTGCGACTCACATCGCCTCACTCCTGTCCAGTGTGCATTACAGAAGGATAACCTGGATTGTGTCAAGGTAATGTTTCAGCGCAGATATTGGGACTTGTTGTCACTGTTTTAGATTTTGTTTTATTACATATGATTATTGGGATTTGGTGGTAGATTATCAAGGTTTCAGTTCAGTGCACATACAGGACCTTGGTGGCAGAGTGTTTAAACTTTTGGTTCAGTGCAGATACAGGACCTTGGTGGCAGAGTGTTTATACTTTTGGTTCAGTGCAGATACAGGACCTTGGTGGCAGAGTGTTTAAACTTTTGGTTCAGTGCATATACAGGACCTTGGTGGCAGAGTGTTTAAACTTTTGGTTCAGTGCAGATACAGGACCTTGGTGGCAGACTGTTTAAACTTTTGGTTCAGTGCAGATACAGGACCTTGGTGGCAGAGTGTTTAAACTTTTGGTTCAGTGCAGATACAGGACCTTGGTGGCAGAGTGTTTAAACTTTTGGTTCAGTGCAGATACAGGACCTTGGTGGCAGAGTGTTTAAACTTTTGGTTCAGTGCAGATACAGGACCTTGGTGGCAGAGTGTTTAAACTTTTTGTTCAGTGCAGATACAGGACCTTGGTGGCAGAGTGTTTAAACTTTTGGTTCAGTGCAGATACAGGACCTTGGTGGCAGAGTGTTTATACTTTTGGTTCAGTGCAGATACAGGACCTTGGTGGCAGAGTGTTTAAACTTTTGGTTCAGTGCAGATACAGGACCTTGGTGGCAGACTGTTTAAACTTTTGGTTCAGTGCAGATACAGGACCTTGGTGGCAGAGTGTTTAAACTTTTGGTTCAGTGCAGATACAGGACCTTGGTGGCAGAGTGTTTAAACTTTTGGTTCAGTGCAGATACTAGGACTTAATGGTAGGGTTTAAATATGATAATATTGCCAGTTCATTATCAAAAAATTTTTCCATGGGAATTAAAAAAGCCAACAAATTTAGATGGTTAAAAAAGCCAACAAATTTAGATGGATCATTTCATAATACATCAATCAATCATTCAAGTACTATGCTCTTTTATGTAGGCTATCTTGTCCTTCCAAGCATCTCTATCCCTGGTTGCTTTTAGTACGGCACATGTGTCTGTTTTGTTAATTTCTCTTAAGTTTATAAGAATTGTGGCATTCTCTGCAGGAACCACATTTCTGTTCCCTTCAGGTTTATTTATAAATGATTTGACATTGTTCAGGCCTCGCATCCATACATCAGAATGGGTTCAAAAAAGCACTCCAGGGCTCTTCTTCTTGTGTGAATGACGATAATTTATTTGTTAGTACCGGTCTCATTCTCTGGAAACTTTTTTTTTGCGCTATTCTTGATGCAGTTTCAGTCTTGTTCCATCAATCTTTTGATATTAAAGTACCCAAGTAGTTGGACTGATCCCTTTTCTTGAGTTTATTCCTCTTCATAAAGATGTTGATCTGTTTACATTCATTGTTTCCACTGAGGACCATTACTTCTGTCTTTTTACTATTTTTCTTCAATTCCAACCTTTTTTTTCTGCTTCTTATTCAATAATAATAATGTGTAATAATTGTTGCAAGTCGTATTTATTTTCTGCAATTAATACAATGTCATGATCGTATCTCAAGTTGTTTACGTTGTGCCTTTGATGGTTATCTTTGTAAGTTTTGGATAATCATTTCACTGTAGAGAGAGAAAAGGCCAGGGAAAAGCACATATCCTTATCTGACATAATCTAGGGTTATTTTTTCAAAAGAACTGATTTCCCCATCAACTTGCATTGCTGCTGTCTGTTGCCAGTATATGTTTTCAATCACTCGTAGATCTTTTCCAATATCTTTAAGCTAGTTGTGTAGTAATCTTATCATGTCTTACTCAGTCAAATACCTTTGTGCAGTCAATGAAGCACAGATTAATTATAATTCTTTTTGTACCTCCAGAGCTGTTTCAATCTTAGTTTGAAGAGTGCAAATTAGATTTGTTGTACCTTTTCCCTCACTGTACCTTTGATATTTCTGGTTTGATTATGTTTTTGACAAGCATGATGGTTCTTAAAAGTAGGCTTATTTTGGTCATATGACATAAGAGAATGATCATTCTTGTAATGCATTATGCTGTAATTTGATCTATTGCTGTTGCTCTCCTCACCCTGCGCAGGTGCGTAACTTTGGGCATCAGATCGGCTAGATCTATGTACATTGTTTTATTTAGTTGCATAATGTTTGTATTTCAAGCGTAAGAACTTAGTCTTGTTTATTGAACACAGCCCGCACTTGTATGGCCTGGATTCTTCTGGAATCTTGGACCTAGTTCTAACATAATAATGATCTCGTCACTCCTTGTTTACCTTTGTTCTGATTGGTTGCTATTTCAGAGGGCATTACTCATCACGTGTACCAAGAATATTCTCTTATGATTTATGTAATTCCTTTTCTGGATGCTTCGACCAGATTTCGTATAAATAAAACTCGAAATTATGTTCAGTGAGTCAACATCAAGTCTACCTTCAGTGATTATTAAGTCAACCTACAGTGCAGTGATTATAGAGTCAAGCTCTTGTGTTGGATTAAACAGTTTACAGTTTTTAGTAGCTGACTTCAGACTTATTTTCTACAGACGAGTCGTGTGAAACAAAGCCAAACAGATCACCTCATCAGATCTGTTACAGTTCTGTGTAATTCACACACTGTCGCCTCTGGTTTCTTTGGAAGTGCTATAAATAAAGACTTAGAGATGTTAGGTGGAATCTGACCTATGTAATAGATTTCATTGAGTAATGTTGTGATCTTATTAATTCCATAGTCTTCAAGTACTTCTAAAAGTTTCATTCACTGATATACTGTCAGGTTGCTTTGCCAGAATTACACTACATAACATTGTTATCCTTTCTGTGGTTTTCAAAAAGTTCACTTATGCACTCTGTCCATCTGTCTAAGATTTTTTCTTTTTCCAAAATGATGTCACCATTTTTTTAACTTATGACATTCTGTGGATGAACTGGTTTTCTTTCCAGAGATTTCTTCAATGTTTTTGTACATTTTCTGCTCAATGCTTATTTGGTATAGTTCAATGCTTCTATCTGCACCTGTCAGTGATCCACTTCTCTTTGACTTTGTCACATTTTTTTTCTGATTTCCTTATGCAATATTTCATACTTTTCTCTATATTTACTTGCCTCCTTTTTTGCATGATTCAAAATATCCTCTGCCATCTGCTTTTGTTTGTTTTTCTTTTGACTCTTGGTATTATTCCCACTACTGCTTGTGGGACTGCTACTTTGAACTTCACCCATTGTTGGCCCACTTCCTCAGCTTCTCCTCAAACTTAAAATTTGTTTTGAATAGTGACATATTTTTCTGGTTGGATTTTAATAAAGCTTTGATGTTTTTAAATTTACTTCGGGTTTTCTTAAGCTTTGGTTTGAATTTAGCAGCCACTTGAACATGATCACTATAACAGTCTGTTCCAGGGTAGGCCAGTGCTGAGAGAAGCGCATTTTTAAATCTTTTATTGATCTGGATGTAACTGATCTGGTTTCTGTTTCAATCCCATGGGCTTTTCCATGTCTATTTCCTTCTTGTTGGTTGCTGAAAACATGTGTTTCGGATAATGAAGTTATTTGTGTGACACCATTCAACTAGTTTCTCTCCTAGCATGTTTCTGATACCCAGTCCAGGAGGTCCTACCACATTTTCTTCTCTCCCTTCTACTTTTGCATTAAACTTGCCCATGATGAGACAATCCTGCTGACTGTATTGCAACTTTGCTTGAACCAGATCTTCATAAAATTTTTCTTAGTCCTCATCGCTACTAGTTTATGTCGGTAGCTTTATTTGGATGATTGCCTAGCACTCATCCATCAACTGCTTTTCATGACTTCATCGTAACCTGATTAGGGGAGGGGGGGAAGGCTGCGTGGTACGCCATCTTGCCCAAAGACCTCCCACAGTCTAGAGCAGGGAATGATTCCTTACTTTTCTTTTTCAGAGCTTTCTTTGACCCACCACCCTCTAATTTATAAGATTTTAAAATACATGAGTGACACAGATGGGCAGGTAGACTTTGATATTGAATTATGTTGGTAGGCATAATAAATTTTTATGATATCTAACTATGAAAAGGTTTACTCATCCAATGATACAGGTTCTGCTGAAACACTACGAGTCCATGAATCCTTCAAACTCTGGATCCAATTTGAGGCGTCCGCTGGGCGTATCAGCTCTCTCCTTGTTGATCTTCGCATGTCAAGAAGGAGCCCCCTGCTGTATCCAATACCTGGTCAGCTGCTACCCTGACTGCATCAACAGCTACATGAACGGAGACACACCTCTTCTGGCAGCCGTGCCCTGGGGAGAACAGTCAGTTAATTCTCTGTGATCTTTTGCTTTCCTGTATACACAGCACCTCTGCTCTAGTTTTTCATCCTAATCATATATGGTAGATTTCGCTTTAGCTTTTTTTTTTTTTAACTTCCCTGAATCTGCAGATTTACAAAATATTAAAATGCCTAAATCGCAACTTATTGTATATCATTTTAAAGGTTATTCAATAGGGATTTGGACGATCAATCAAGAAAAGTTGTCCAAAGAAAAGTGACAAGCAAAAAAAAATTCAGCCAAGAGTTGCTCTAACCTTTATGTGCTCTGCACTGTTCTGCTGTCAACAGCCTAACTCTGATTTATAATTTAGGTTTACTAAAACATCTATTTAGAAGCTTTCATACAAAGTAAGTTTTAATATTTCTAACAAAAGCTAAAAACTGAAAAAATAATAATAAAAAAAAAAATTCCATGACTTGTGCCAAACAACACAGGGACTGTGGGACTCATCTGTGGTGATGGTCAATGTAAAGGGTGAGAATCACTATGTTTAACTTGCTTTTTTTAATCTATGAATTGCCATTTCAATTTAAAACTGCTTACTGAGTAGGCGTCACATTCATCTATATTTCATCTTTAAAAAAAAAGCTACAAGATGAAATGAGATTTTACACAGTTTTATTTTCAGAAGAAGAAATATTGTATCCTTCTATTGACAGAAATGTATTAAGCAATGCGATGCATTATCATATCAAAAGAATCCTCCCAGAACCTAAAAATCAAATCAGATATGATAAAACACCATTGAAATCTTTACTTTAGGAAAAGCTAGTTTTGCTGTCACAAAGACAAAGTGGAACTGAATTATTATCTGATATAAACAAAACAAAATTGTGGAAGTCAAGTATAACAAAAGCTAGACTCAGGAGTCTTGAAACAACAAGCTCTACCTTTTAATTTCAAGGTAATAATTTCCTCACCATGTTATAACAAACAAGCTCTTGATATTGGTTCAAAAACATTTTTACTTGATGTTGCCACAACAAACAAAAATTTACCTCAATTGGAACAAAATCTACTGGAGGAATAATGCTAACATATTGCCTCCTCAGATGACTTTCAACTCTAAATCACTTTTTTTTTCTGAAGAAATGTATGAAATTTTTATTTTTTATTTTTTTTTTTTGTACAGTCCAAGATAAAATCCACTTTGAAAAAATATGCAAGCTGCATTTGGAAACTAATAAAAATATCAATTAGATCTGTTCGAGGAAATACAGTCTGTTGAAACACACAAAAAGGTTTTACCTAATAGGGATGTCTAGTTACACAAAAAACAACTCCAAATGTACTTATACATGTCAACACAACGGGTTTAGTGACAATATTAAAAAAAAAATCATATTGCCTACCCTCAGAGCTTACTGTAAAATCTGCCATATAGATGTAGGCCAATTTTCTATTGTTTGTCTTAAACTTATCTCAGCTCACTGAGATGTGATATTAGTGAATCTGCATTTTTTAGGAGTATAACAAGCTTTTTTGGTATTGAAACTAGCTCAGATCTCTTGGCCATGTTATAGCATATTTTACAGGAATCCGCAGAATTCCTTGGTTTTTGCCTTTTTAGAGGTTAGGGTTAAGGTACACAACCTCATAGTAAGAGGAGGAGGTGTTCCAAGTAAGGTGAGGACTCCCCACATATTTAAACATTAAAAGGCCCCTTATTGCTGATGAAAGCAGCTCTGAAGGTAGACTCATGTGATGTGTTTGTTTTTCTTGGATTTCTTTCTTTTTCAATGTTTGAGACATGGAATATAAGAAATTGATAGTCTTGTGTAATTGTATTACACTCTTATGGTTTACTCCCCAGTGGGTACTGGTTTTTATTTTTGGTGTGTTGTGTGCTTCCATGAAAAGTTCAGTGGTTGTCAACATTTTGAGTTGAGATCCCTGCTTTTAGAGCCTGATAATATGTCTGTGTTACTTTGCTTGACAACCTTCGTTTCTATTTCGTTACTATTGATTAAAATTCCAACAAAAAACTAAGCTTTTGTAATGAGTAGAAGTGGGTGTTTAGTCATGATTTCAATAACATTTATTATTTTAAAACTACATTCATACAATTACTAGTCATAATCCATTGTGCACCACTTATACTTTTTGCTATCTAAGAATTTCAATTAGATCCTTGCAATTTGGTCATGGGTTAAAGCTTTTTGAAAGTGTGTTCAATTTTTAGCATGAAGATGGACATAAATTGGAAACTATTTGGCATTAATTCTAAAATTTCTCCACATATGTACCTTTTAACATCCATTCCATTCATAATTTACAGGAAATGAATTTCATGTGAGTAGAATTTCAGCTTCTTAAATTGATATATTTCAAAGCTTAATTTTTGTTTTTATGAAACTTCTCTGTGAATTTTTACATGTTAAAGAAAAAATATTGAAATATTTTGAACCAACTTGTGAAGGATGCTCTGGTTTAAATATTCTAATTCATTGGGATTTGTTGTTTGACATCTTTTTTTTTTTGATAGATGTGTCCACATCCTGCTTGAGAATGGAGCAGACGCACACCTGAGATCAGAAGGCATCCAAGAGACTGCCCTGCACCGTCTGTACCGTCAAAACATTGACGGTCTGTTCACCATCTACGATACGACCAAATATCTGCTCACCACGGGCCTGGAACAGGAGGTAGGTCCAAGTCTTATATCTTACATCCAAGCTGCATGATTGATATCTCACTTTGGAAATGGTGATGTTCATTTTAAAAACATTTCACTTTTCTGAATTCCTCCAAATGGAAAAATTGCATGAATTAATTAGAATTTTTAAAGGAGGTATTACATTATTTAATGAAAGAGCTTTTGATACAATTTCATCGTAAAATTTTCATTGAGTGAACAGACCTGCCATTCAGACCGATTTAATTGGAATCATTACGATTTTTTCAGCAAATTTTGTGCGTTTCTGATTTTCCGAATATTAAGGAAATATTCCGATTTTTTTTCCAAACTAAGTTTTCACCTCCACAATTAAAAACAGTTTCAGTTTTTTGTTCTTTTTTCAAATAGACCTACAAGATCGACAGACAGCCTGCACTAAAGAATAAATACGAATGATATCATTATATTATATCGATATTGTTTTTTATTATATAATTATCATATGCGGTATCGAAATGGATATTAATATGTTAGTTGTAACCATCCCGAATATTGACTCTGCCGAGTTGTTTACTTAATCGTTTATTCGTCTGCGCTACCTTCTCTCTATCTTCACATTCAGACTTCGACGTTATTCCCAACGAAGGATTATTCTTATTTTATCTTTTAAGAGTAATTTCTACTACAGGACAGCGCTTTTTCCATCTATATCTTGTTAGTTATCAAGGTCGATTAAGAAATCCTAAATAGAACTAGAGTAAATCAAGATGAATTTAATGACACAAGACTCAGTAATTGTAGGTCTGTGAAAAGTAAAATCTAGATCTGATAATAGGCCTAAGAAGTTTTATCCGGATGCAAACTTTACAATCTGCACAAGATCTATGATTTTGGTCATTTTATCTAATGTTAATTTAGATCTAGATCAAAGTTACATGCTACATCATGCTTTAGTCTCAACGTCACAGCGTAATTTTTGTACTTAAATTGACCTGTTTCTCAATAAAGTGATTGAACAATAGACATTCTTTAGATTATTTATAAATTAGAATATTACAACTTTCCAGCAAATTGTCAATTTGCTTCTCATGAAATACCTGGTTACGTTTCAACAGCTGGATCCAGCAAAATTCATAAGATTTTTAATTTCCCAAGTCAAGGGTGAGAAAGGCCTATACACCATGTGTAGAAAAAACTATCTAAAATCAGGAAAGAGCATCAAATATGTCATTTTTTAACCCTTTCAGTAAGGATTACATTTACTTTTCATAACAAAATAAGCCTTTTGAATTCATGTTCCCACAGGAGCTGGGTTGGCAGCTCTGCTCTTTGAGAATTCATGAAATGTTGCATAATGCCAATGTCATCCAATTTATTGAGTCACTTAAAAGCATTGTAAGGCATAGAGTACTTGATTTAAACTGAAACAGGTATGGAAAAAAGATCTTAATATTATGTAGAATTTTTCACTATTGAAGAATTACAAGCTAAGAAAACTAGTCTTGATCATAGTTAAGAGCTAAACTGATGAATGAACATTCACCAAAGACCGCATTATGTGTTTTGTGATATATGCTGTAGAGGGCAAAAATAAAACGAGTCATTCAGATTTTTTTTGGCAGATTCAGATTTTTTGACAGAATCATTCAGATTTTCGTGTGGCATTATTTGTGCCCCTCTGTTTCCCCTTTTTTTCCGTTTTGTGATTTGTTATTGTGGGATTTGCCAAAGAGATAACATTATTTAGAGTGGTGATAATCTGAGCAAACAGCCGCAACTTCATGGACAAAATCATGTGTTTTGAGGTTGAAAACTTGTTGTTTCAGACTGAAAAGGATGGCCTGATTTTCTCAGCCCACTACATGGTAAGAAACGTGGCTGATCTTTAATGGGGCCGTTTTTTGTTTGATCGCCTTGATGCTTTTATGGGGGATTCAGCCTTTCTGTTGCAGTGTCATACTCAGTCCATCTATCCCTGTATAAATCTCATTTTTTTCCTGTTGCAGTCTCATTCTTACTCTTTATTTTACATTCTCAGTCTTACCTTTTCTGATACAGTCTCAATCTTACTCTTTCTATTACAGTCTCAGTCTTACTCTTTCTGTTACAGTCTCAGTCTTGCTCTTTCTGTTACAGTCTGTCTTACTCTTTCTGATACAGTCTCAATCTTACTCTTTCTGTTACAGTCTCAGTCTTGCTCTTTCTGTTACATTCTCAGTCTTACTCTTTCTGATACAGTCTCAATCTTACTCTTTCTGTTACAGTCTCAGTCTTACTCTTTCTGATACAGTCTCAATCTTACTCTTTCTGTTACAGTCTCGGTCTTACTCTTTCTGTTACAGTCTCAGTCTTGCTCTTTCTGTTACATTCTCAGTCTTACTCTTTCTGATACAGTCTCAATCTTACTCTTTCTGTTACAGTCTCAGTCTTACTCTTTCTGATACAGTCTCAATCTTACTCTTTCTGTTACAGTCTCAATCTTACTCTTTCTGTTACAGTCTCAGTCTTACTCTTTCTGTTACATTCTCAGTCTTACTCTTTCTGTTACAGTCTCAGTCTTACTCTTTCTGTTACAGTCTCAGTCTTACTCTTTCTGTTACAGTCTCAGTCTTACTCTTTCTGTTACAGTCTCAGTCTTACTCTTTCTGTTACAGTCTCAGTCTTACTCTTTCTGTAACAGTCTCAGTCTTACTCTTTCTGTTACAGTCTCAGTCTTACTCTTTCTGTTACAGTCTCCGTCTCACTCTTTCTGTTACAGTCTCAGTCTTACTCTCTCTGTTACAGTCTTAGTCTTACTGAGTTAGATTCTAAGTATTACTCTTTCTGATACAGTCTCAATCTTACTCTTTCTGTTACAGTCTCAGTCTTACTCTTTCTGTTACAGTCTCAGTCTTGCTCTTTCTGTTACAGTCTGTCTTACTCTTTCTGATACAGTCTCAATCTTACTCTTTCTGTTACAGTCTCAGTCTTGCTCTTTCTGTTAAAGTCTCAGTTTTACTCTTTCTGTTACAGTCTCAGTCTTACTCTGTTAAAGTCCCAGTCTTACACTTTCTGTTACAGTCTCAGTCGTACTTGTTCTTTTGCTGTCTTCCATCCTGGGATTCTGCTCTCTTGTGTTTCAAGGTGGTGCAGAATGGTTGTTTTTTTTCCTTAACCTAAAACAGTAAGATTTGTTTTTCTTGCACTTTGAAGATTGGATATTGGATATGGTTTCACAGGTTTTATGAGATGGTTTAAAAAATTGTGTGACCTTTTTTTTCCTCCCAAGTTATAATTCTTTTGCCTAGTCATATTATTCTAGCATCTGGCAAAAGTATCCATTATCAATATCAACATAACATAAATAACAAATTTCAAAGTCATCTTGAGATAAGTATCCATACCCAATGTCAGCCTAGGATTAGTATCCATTCACAATATCAGGGCGAGATAAGTATCCATACCCAATATCAGCATGAGATAAGTATCCATAAGCAATGTCAGTCTAGGATTGGTATCCATTCCCAATATCAATGCGAAATAAGTATCCGTTCCCAATATCAGCGAGAGATAAGTATCCATATGCAATGTTAGCATGACATAAGAAACCAATCCCAATATCAATGCACGATAAGTATCCATTCCCAATATCAGCGCGAAAGAAATATCCATATCCATTATCAACGTGAGATAATAATCAATCCCAATATCAGTGTGAGATAAGTAACCAACCCCAATATGAGATGTGTAAAGAATCCCAGAATCAACGTGAGATAAGTATCCATTCCGAATATCAACGGGAGATAAGTATAGATTCCCAATTTCGACGTGAGATAAGTAACCAATCCCAATATCAGGTGAAATACGTAACCAATCCCAATATTAACGGGAGATAAGTATACATTCCCAATACCAAGGTGAGATGAGTAACCAATCCCAATATCAACATGAGATACGTAACGAATCCCAGTATCAACGTGAGATAAATATTCATTCCCAATATCAACGGGAGATAAGTATAAATTCCCAACATCAACGGGAGATAAGTATACACTGATATTAGAAACTTACAAGAGGTAAGAAATTTTTTGCCTAGACTAGTAATCCACTAGTAATCTACGAAGTCATCTGTGTGATGTGGAATGGTGTACAAAAAAAACAAACATTTAATGCTATAAGAAATACCTTAAGTACTTGGTTTTTATTTCTAGCCTTCTCAAGCATTTGTTCAATTTTTTTTTTTGATCTGACATTCATTCATTCAAACTATAGATTTTATTCTGGCTTTACTCTTTCTAATAGTTGAAGTATTGCTCATTAGTCAGATATTCTAAAGACTGCCTGACAGATTTGTTTCTTTACTTCTTTTTTTTAATCACAAAAATATTCATCACATTTAATATTTGAAAGGGGTCACATGTTGCACATATCACATTTTATCGTGTTCATATTTAGAACAATATATAAACTTATCATCTCTAAGGTCAAATTTCATAAGTTTATCAGTATGGTTAATGTTTTTGAAACTCATTAAAATATATAAAAAATCCATAAACCTTCATGCATTTTTTCCCTTTTTTGGCTGTAAAATTCAAATTATCTTTTCTGACTCATTAGCGCTGGTCTTGAGACTTTTTTTGCTATTAATGTATGGAAACCATAAACTTTTGGGTTCTGTGACATTGTGGTATGGCAAGTCTCTTATCTTTTTGGCTCAGTTGTGTTATTACTTAAATGCTATCATCATATTAAGTGCATGTCTGCATGCCCCAGCCTTTATCTCTACCTTCTCAACTCAGTCTGCATCATAGTGATGAAACAGACAGCAGATACAGTATTCTTGTGACGTGTACATGTCATGTATCACAACCATTGATCGACTGACAGAAGTTGGCAATAAGAGGGGGCAGGGAAGTTGCTGAACTAAACATATTTTTAGATGTAATCAGCAGGAGCATGTTCTGGTCAGTGGGCAAGAATTCCTCTAAAGGTCAGCATGCATGTTAATTTCTCCCCCAGATAAACGCATACACCCACCTGGGCGAGACACCGCTGCACATGTTAGTGTCTCATGTGTCCTACACGGGAGGGAACTACGTGGATCCCCAGCGGAGAATACCCCGCGCCCAGCTGCAGGAAGACTACCAGAAACAGGTCTGAAGCAGGCTTAGCTCATTCAGGTTTTTTTTCTAAAACTTCACTGGGTTAATATAAGACTGAATTGATTAATTCATTTTCAATGGGAATTTTAGTTAATATGCATTACTATACAAAAAAAGTATTTTATTCCTCTAGGCAGCCTCAGTTTTCAGTTCACCCACTTAAAACTGTGGTGTAAGAAACATCACCTCACCCAAACTGATATCCACAACTTCAATGAACACTAGCTGAAAACCTAAGATGCATTCATATAATTAAAACCAAAGAAAGTCTGGAGAGTATTTCCAAATCATAGACATATTCTGACTGAAAATGCTAGTAGGTTTATGGAAAGCCGAAGGACAATATTAGGAGCTGTAAGCCCTTCCTGCTTGGTAAGGCAAATCTGTTGTGAAAGATTCATGAAAAGGCCTGAGAAGTAGAGTAGTGTTGTACGATTGTTAATATAAATTCATATAGTTCAAAACATATGTTTTCAATTTCTGCATTAAAAGTTTTAGGACAAACTTTCAGGCCGAAGTTAAAATTGTCACTTTGTTTTGATTTCCAAGTGGATTCATGTTGTCAAAATGCTACATATTTAAGGCACAAGAGAGATAGGTTCTAGTGTTCAGAACTCCTTTCCTTTATTTTTTTAATTTCTTTTTAAGTTCTAAATCAACCATTATCATTTAACAGTTTTATTAGTACGTTTTCATCTATTTTTGTTAAGTTGTGGCTATGACTTTTGCCTTTACTCCTCTAGGTTGTGGCAGCAGTTCGCCTTCTGCTAGAGTTTAATGCAGACCCAAACTTGCTGAATAGCCCAGGTCTCACCTGCCTGAGCCGTCTGCTCCACATTGGACTGAAGGCTGTGAACCCTGAGGATCCATGCCCATGCGTCAGTTCGGCTCAGCCCAATATGTACATCCATGACTACCTACATGATTACAGTATCCTGGCAGAAGTCATCCACATCCTTTTGGAGTTTGGCTCCAAGCCCAACTTTACTTGCACTGTAAGGGCCAAAACTTCATAACTTTCTTAAACATCATAATAGTTAACTTTATGTGATTTCTAAACACTGTTTAAAGCAGTAGCAATGCAATTTTTGAGGAAAAAAATTTCTGCCACTGTCCTCATACTTCTTATTCATAATCACAACAAAGAGTTAAAACTCATCCAATCCATGAGTTGAGAGTAACTAACATAAAGTTTTCAGGCATAATATTAAGTTATGCATCTCACAGTAGTTTCAGAGCGGAGCGCTTAGTTCGGCTGGTGACTTGACCTTTTGCACAGGGTTATAATGGGGTCACGCTGGCTGGGTTACCTGAGCTTAGGCTAGCACTCTCGCTCTCACTGACAGATTTAATTGCAACATTTTAAAACGCAAATAGCACAGAAATTACAGGCAGAATCATTCTGAGAGTTACAGAAATGAAAAATTTATTTACGATCTTTACAGTGATGTAAGTTTTGAAAGGAAGAAAGAAAATGAGATATCTAAAATCGTAATGTATTATTCTGCTACCTGAAACATTTTTTTTTGTGTTGGTGATATTTAAAAAAAAAATGGTGAAAATAAATGGAAATTTAAATCAGCTTTTTTGTTGGTTTTAAATGTCAAGCAAACATTTAATCATTCACCTGTAGTAATTTTAGGGCACTAGAGTTAAAACTACATAAGTTATTTCAAAGGGATTATCGAACTTGCACTTAGAGAAATGTGTTTAAAATATATTGCCATTTAATGTGTTTACAAATATATCGCAAAACTATTTTGTTCCTTTCTTTATGCGATGGGTCACGAGCGACTTGAGGGATGGAGCATTCTGCAGCCAAGGGCTTCAATAACTGCCCATAAATTGGCACTTTTGTCCTTTTTTCCTACCATCCTTCTATCAATTTTTGTAATATTTGCATGCAACATTTTACCTAGTTACTCCAAGCCAAAGCCCCATGTCTCAATGATGGGTAGACAGTGCCTTTCTAACTTGGTTTGATTTTGTTGTGCGAGTGTCGTCTGTCTAGTGACATGTAAAAATGTGATTACCGAGCCGATCGTGTGATAAGTGAATTGTTCAATGTAGTTCAATATTTAGACTCAGAGCCTTTGTCAGTATTAATCTGATGACACAACAACAGATCGTTTTTAAAGTTCGTGCATAAATAGTGTCTTTGGTTAGCTTTTCTTGATATCATACTCCTATATCCACAAGCGAGACATATTTTATTTAAACAAGTCATGTGAAAATCAAAATATGCTCCATTTCCAAGATTAGTTGAAATAAAAATAAAGTAAATGCCAAAATATGCAAAAAATTCAAAAGGAAGAGTGTAAATATATTTATGAAATGAAATTATTTAGGTCGCCGATGTTATCTTTTTACGCCACAACCTATATATATATTTATATATCCTCAATCCCACCTAAATAACTCCAGCTTAGGTAAAGCCCTGACCCTAAGAGAAGGGATGTAACTCCGTACAAAAAATAGATCTATACATTTAAAAAATATTACAGTCAAACAAAACAAGATAAAATTATGAAATAAATTGTAAAAAATAGAGATGTTGAATTTTTCATAAAGCTCGGTTTCATGATAGTAAACCAATTTTTTTAAAGACGTCTCCTTCACTTCAGGCTGACTCCACCACCATTTCATTTTTTCACCATCAACATCCCACTTCACCACCATCTCAACATCACAATCTGACAAATGGACAAAGGTCATTATTTTATGCTGATTATAGGGATAACCGTGCAGATAACCAAAATAAAAAAATAAATGGTTTCTATAGCATCCCTGAGATGATTTTAGTGATCATCTATCCTAATTCAAAGTTTAGATCTAGCCTAGGCCTTGAAAAATCGCGGACAAACACGGTCAATTTCGAAATATTTTTTAGATCTAAATTTAGCCCGAAAACGAAACTAAACAAACCAAAACAAAGTCTAAAGTGTCCTCTAAACGTAACTGAGGTTTGCACGGGATTTCCGGTAGTTTTAAGGAAAGAAAGTAGACACTCAGAAAGTGAAAGTAAACGGGCAATGACGGGCGATATAGGTACACAATATAGTGGTCCATACGGGCGATGGCGGGCGGTATAGGTGGGATTGAGTTAAAGAATGCATGTTAGAAGATAGTGAATGTTGTAATTTTATCGCCCAAATTCCGGATTAGCTGGCAGATAAGCAGTGAGCGGGCAGCCCAGCGAGGAATGAGCCTGGGCACCCGCATTTCACCTGTCAGGTGTAATTAATGACCCTGGTCAAGAGGTCAGTGCAGGAAAACTAAGTGCTCTGCTACTGTATAGAGACTGAGTTACTGTGATCTATATTTCCAAACTCAGTTAAAGACTGGAAAACATTTGGATTTCACACTTCTAAACTGTTTCAATGTTTATTTATTTTGAACTTTCCTTTTTTTGAACTACTGCTCTTTAAACAGTTTGAATAAACTGTTCCTCAAAGTATTTTGAGATTATACTTAACCCAAAGCAAGAAGCAGGATAACAATGTGTTTTTAGTTTCTGCAATAATATTTGTATTTCACAGAATTTTGAAAAAAGCAGCAGATCCACTCTTGCGTTATTGCTATACAACGAATTATTTAAAATTGGATTTGATGACTCATTTTAGCACACTCAAAGTCTTCTTGTATAATAGACTCACCATCTCTAAATTCCCTGTTTTAGTATATTTATTTACAGGCCAAAATATGCGTAGAAAAAGCATATTTGCTTTGCAAGTTATGTGTAAAGAAATGAACTAATCAGTCAATTGATTCAGTGGATGACAACCTGATTCTTTATTAACAGCTGAGATCTCTATGAAGATCAAGCTTGTTGACAGTACTGTAGATGTGTTCCTATTTTTCACCTTAAAAATTATCACCTCCTCCAAAGTCTGAGGTTATCATCTTCTCCAATATCTGAGGTTATCATCTTGTCTAACGGTCTTGTGCAATCTCTGAGGTGACCATCTCCTCCATCTGAGGTTTTCATCTTGTCTATCATCTGATGTTACCATCTTGTCCAACACCTGAGGTTACCATCTCCTACAATATCTGAGGATTACCATCTCCTCAATCTGAAGTTACAATCTTGTCTAACATCTGAGGTTACCATCTTGTCCATAACATCTGAGGTTACCATCCCCTTCAACATCTGAGGTTACCATCTTCTCTAACATCTGAGGTTACCATCCTTTCCAACATCTGAGGTTATCATCTGGTCTAACATCTGAAATTATCATCTTGTCTCACCTGAGGTTACCAGGTTGCCGAACATCTGAGGTTACCATCTCTGTCAACATCTGAGGTTAACGTCTTGTCTAGCATCTGAGATTACCATCTTGTCTCACCTCTTAGGTTACCAGATTGTCTAACATTTGACGTTACTAGGTTGATTAACATCTGAGGTTACCATCTTGTCTAACTCCTGAGGTTACCATCTTCTCCATCTTGTAACTCTGGAGTTACCAACTTGTTTAACATCTGAGTTTACCATCTCCTCCAACATCTGAGGTTACCATCTCGTCTAACATCTGAGGTTACCATCTTGTCTAACTCCTGAGGTTACCATCTTCTCCATCGTCTGAAGTTACCATCTTGTCTCGTCCTCTCAACTCCTAGGCTGGACACACGCCGCTGATCTTGATGCTGCAGTTGTTGCTCTATGACAGTTTAGCAAATGTGTGCTCTCAGCACCAGGCGGTGCTTAGGTGCTTCACAGTTCTGCTGGAAAGTGGAGCACAGCCAAACTTCACAGACTCCACAGGGAAAGCCTCGGCTTATACATTAGGTGAGAAATCTTTAACGCTTTTGTGAGTGGAATTTTACAAAGAGGTTTTGATAGAGTAGAAGGAAAAAGAAGACAGCTGTATTTTAAAGATTAAAAAGAATGCAAAATGAAAAACGAGCTCGATAGATTATACAAATAAGGTTCTTTATCAAGTGTTTGTTTTAAGATCACTTTTTTGTTACTGTTATTAGATTGAAAGTTACAGATAAGATTATTACAAACGGGCATTCAAAGATCAAGCGTTGCTTCTTTGTACTACTATTTGAAAATTATAAATCAGGAAAAAGAAAGAAATAGCATAAAAAAAAAAAGAAATGCTCTTTGCATTAGTACTCAAACTTCAAAAGCAAGCCTTGTCAGTGAGTCCAAAGTTTGTGAGGAGTATGTCACTGATTTGGCTTTTCAGAAGTGACTTTGATACAGCTGAAGGTCTTAGAATAAAGTATCTCTTTTAAATTTATTGATTTATTCATTTTATTAATTTTTTTTTTGCTTTTAACGCTTTTCAATTTTTATGTGCCAAATAGGCTGGAAGATCATAGTATAGTGTGTTGGTTTTGAAACAAGACACTGTTCTGAAGGCTTGTCTAGTGCACAGACTTATCTGTTCACAATAAATATGCCTTGCGCTATGGAAAGAAAAATGATAAAAATGTCAACTTCGTACATCCTCTATCTATCATGTGTCATTAATGATCCATGTCTATCTGTCTCAAGTGTCAGCTATCTGCAGGCGGTGTCTTGAATCTCAGTATCCAGATGATTCGAATGACAGCAATGCTGAAGACACAAGCATCCCAAGCCAGGAGAAACTGAGGGGTCAGTTTGCCAGTGTGGTCAACAATATCCTTGCCACCATGCTGAAACATGGCCTCCATCCAAACCTGGTGTCCACAAAGGTTGCCCAACATCTATGGGGAGGACATGGCAATGGTCTCATAGGTGAGTCTGGGACAATTGAACAATAAATGACAGGAAGTGATATTTTGAATCCCTGAGTACAAGAAGTGTTCACATCGTATTAGGTAGGCTGCAATTAACTTCTTTAACCGTGCAAATCCTTGTTTATGACCATTGAAAACTGTCCTGTTTTCCAGAATTTGTCAGACTTGCAGGCATGGCATCAACCAACCAGGAGTTTGAGTATATCGGCCTGTGGCTACAGACAATGCTGCAGTGGGGGGCTGACCCTGACCTTGAACCCTACCCCAGTGAACCAATCATTTGTCACTGTCAGAGTTCGATCTTCCTTAAGAAGCTCGGAACACAACCCATCTGCCACTATGTTCATGAGGTTTGTTTCTCCTGCTGCTGAGATACACCCACAATCTAAATACTAATACTAACCACTGTTTTTTTCTTCTTGCTAAATACCAGTAAGATAGGAGAGATTTGTGAAGAGAGATCAAGAAAAAAATACCTCGTTTGTTTGAAAAGTTTCACGTGAAGCCTTCTTTTTTGATCAAAATGAAGAAAATAATGAGAACAAAAAACAACAAAGCAGAATGTTTTATGAAAGGACTTTTTTTTAAATGGACAAAAAAACAGGTACCGTAGTAAAGATTCTGTGTTCAACAGTTTAATAGAGAAGGCTAAGTATTACAAGTGTTTAAGGATGATGTGATTTAATTTCTTTCTGATTTGGTCTTCATCCAGCACATACTGCAAAAATTAGGTTCAAAATTGCAAACAAACAATAATTCAATCATTTTATTTCCTTCATTCTTTGTTGATTAGGTTTCAGTAATTTTTTAATGCTTTCTTTTAATGGCAGACATTGCTCAAATGGGTCAATATTAGTCTCGTTTCTTTAGATCTTTTTTTCTCTGAAAAATCAACAAACAAATTTGTCTTCTTGGGATAAATAGATTCAACTCAACCCCATCTAAGTAACTCCAACTCAAGTAAAGCTCTGACCCCAAAAGAAGAGACATAACTTCATACAAAGAACAGATAAATTAAAAAAAAAATATTACAATCAAACAAAACAAGCTAAAATTATGAAATAAACTGTTAAAAAATTTAGAGGTCTTTCATTTTCAATAAAAGAAGGTTTGTGAAAAAGACCATTTTTCTAAGACTTCTCCTTCACTTCAAGCTGATTCAACCGCCATTTCAATTTTTTTCACCATCAACATCTCACTCCCGATCTCAAATGTTGAATTTGCAACAATTCTTCATTTCTTCTCAAAACTGTGTACAGATATTGTACTTACAACTTTATGTGTTTTGTCTCTTTTCGGGCTGAGCTCGGCTCAGTCGTCCAGGAAACAATCACCATGGTGATGGCAAACACGCTAGAGAGTCCTGAGAGAGGCATTGAGATGGATAATTAGAATAGACATTGGAAAGAAAAGTTACCTTCTGGTCTCACATAAAAATATTCTAAAGCTCTACAGGACCAATGTGTGCCTCAAATTGAGTAAAAAATTTATTAATTAATATTTTTAACATTGTATTTTCTCTCTGAAGTGCTCCGAACATTTTGCCAAAGATTTATCCACTGAGTCATGAACAACTCGGATGACTCACTGAGAAGCAACTATTGTGGATAAAACGCAATTTTAGTGAATTGTACAAGATCTTTTTTTTTTTCTGATCGGCTACCTTTTGCAACTAAATAAGTTTAAGGTTTGAAAAACCTTTTTTGGGTTTAAACTTAAAACATCACAGCTTGTCTTTTCATGTGTTTGTGTGGGTGGAGAAGAATCACGACTTCACCTATTTGATATTCTAGAAATGGTCAATGGTCATTATTTTCATGCTGATTGTAGGGATAACACTGCAGATAACCATGATCAACGGTTTCTGTAGCATCCTTGAGATGATGTAAGGGATCGTCCATCCAAATTCAAAGTTTACATGTAGCCTCGGCCTTGAAAGTGACAAAAATTGCCTACAAAAGCAGTCAATTTTGAAGTGCGTTTTTAGATCTAATTCTAATCTGAAAATGAAACTGAAACATACAATTCAAAGTCTAAAATGTCCTCTAAACATAAACGAGGTCTACAGGAGATTTCAGGTAGTAATAAGGACAGAAAATAGGCCCATAGAAAGTGAATTCGAAATTGCGATGAAGGGCGATATAGTTCCGCAGTATAGAAGTCCATACAGGCAATATAGGTGGGGTTGAGTTAATAGATGTTGTCTGCCATTGCATAGAGTAATTTGCATTCTATTAATATTTATTTTTTTTGTCTTCAGATTAAAGACAAAGAGCGGTTGCTCTATGAGCCGGCTGTCCAGCGTATCCTCCTGCTGTTCTACTCCAGCATGAGTCACGTTGAGCTGCACGCCTCCCTAGCAGCAGCGCGGTCGTCACTGCATTTGCAGCCATCATACCACAAGGCCGGTCAGTCCCACACCAGCTTAGCCGCTATCTGCGATGGCAGCGTGGACGTGCTTACCTTGATCAATGCCATGGGGGATAACCCACGCTCACTGAAAGAGCTGGCAAGAGTAACTATCTATGTCGCATTACAACGAAAGTTAGCAGTGAGAACACAGCACTTACCTTTGCCTTTGGTGGTGAAAAAATATCTGCTGGAGCCAATATTCTGATTGTGGTATGAATAGAAAAGAAAAACTCTGCTGCATGCAGCCAGTAGTCTGATGGAGGTAGAAAAAATATCTGCTGCAGTCAATATGTGACCCAAACTGGGTAAACCCAGCTGAAATGAAAGAAAATTGTACATAACCAAGAAAGGCAAAAAGTAAAGGACATTAAACACAGATCAAAATGCATTTATCTTTAAAAGTTCTTTTTTTCTTTTTTCTTTAGATTTTTTAAGTAAAATATTTTTCTATGGAACTTGTATACTTTGTTTCTTGTAACTCAGAATGAGAAAACATAATAAGCTGTGATTTGCTAAGTGTTCTACATATTGATGGCAGATATGTGTGCTGTGCTGCATATTTGTATAATGGAATGAGAAAAAGAGACAAAACCTACTGGAAGCAATATGCTGTCGCCATAAATTGCAAACAAATTTGTTCTCATGAAACATATAGTACAGCAATTGTTCCTGTATAATGGTTTTAAAATCGAAAGGTCTACAGGTAAAAGTCACCTGATAATCAAGTGATGTATAAGGATTGGAGGTGTTAAGATAAATTTTTATTAATGCTCAGTGGAATAGAGCAGCGACAGTTTCCAGCTTCAGGCAGCACCACTTGAAGTGAGGCGACCCCTGCAGCTATACACAAGTGCTGAGTATTGCTATGTTCGTTATTTAAAAGTTGGATTTTTTTTATCTATAATTACATAAACCTGTTACACCAAACTCTGATGTATACATTGTCCATAAGTTTGATGCTGAGACCAGGCTTGTGAAATATGGAGATATAAATCAACTTGAAAGATTTTTAAAATCCAGGCTGTCATGGTGGGTCTTAGACTTTCTCAGATACTCTGACTCTGAGTCAGAGATGAAACTCCCATCACATTATGTATGCTTTCGTCTATTCTGGTGCTGAGCATTTAACTGCCATGAACTATTTTCATGCTGATGATCAGCTTCTCATCTGAGCCATATACTTCTTGGTTTAGAATTGTTACAGAACACCCACATGTGTTGCCCACCTTACTTTAACATTGCTTTTCAATCATTGTGGTCTCATTGTTTTAACAGCTTCGACGTGGAAACTAAAATTATGAATAATTTTTAATCTACTTAATACTTTTACAAAGAAAATAGCAGGTTTAAACATTTCTTCACTTGTTTTAGGTTTAAATTGTCATCATTTGGATAATTAGGAGGTGCAAACATTTTTGCCTTTTTTAAAGCTAGTTAAAGCAGACACATGTTAAAAAAGTGCAGAAAATATTCTGATTACACATGTTGTTCAGTTTAAAATGCACGGGGCAAATTTTATTCACGTCTTTAAGCATGCTCAATGTTTTGTGTGAGGCAAGTGCACAGCAAGCATCATGATCTTATCAGGCCTAAACAGGTGTAGATCAGTATGATTACTTGAAAATCTTAAATCTGTAGAATAGCTTTTGATATTTTTTTGTGGAACCATTTGACAAACATTTTACTCCCGCCAAGAAGTGATGATTAAACTTGGAACGTCGCAAAGCTCTATTTCAAAGTTAAACATCAATTGTACAGGGTTATTTTTATTTCATACCTTAACTCAAGAAAACTGTGCAATAAGTGTTGTTTTGCAAAGTTATTTTTCCCTTGTCCATTTTTTTTTCCATTTTTCTTTTTTGTTCTGGATTTAAAAATCTTACTTTTATTTTAGCTCAAGTTTCAGGTTCTTATTGTACTGATATTTCTATTGCGCCTCCACCCCCTTTTCCACACACATACACACACTTTGCCAATATTTTGTGAGATTAAAAAATGATTGTTTGGTTGTTTTTTTTTGACTGATGAGGCAAACATTTTTAAATGGCAATTTCCAAAAAAAGCTGAAAATTTTGCCCAGATCTTGTGCTACCATAAATGTCTCCATTGAGACCAATGAAAACGTCTGGCAGTCGGTTTTGTTATCAGAGCAACACTTCTCACAAGACACTTTCAACTCTAGCTACATCAAATCCTGCCAGTTTATTTATACTGTTCTACAAGTACACAGAGTCTGATAAAAGTTCTCCAAAGTTTTCTACATATAAAGATTTGGGCAGGAATTTAAGAATATGCTTCTTCAGGCCCCATATCAACCTGCGCGGTTTTAAAATTTTCATTTTTTATTTTCTATTTTCATTTTGGAAAGTCCTGGATAGTACTGATAATCTAGTACTTTAGTATGAAGTACTTTACATTGAAATTAAAGATTGAGTTTTTTAGAAATTAAATTGAAAAATCACCCTTAGAGTAGGATGGTGCTAATAGAATTCCAAATTGTTTTTTTTTTTAAAAAGTTACTTCACTATGACTATGACTTAGGATATTTCTCTTAGCATAATCTTGTTTGATTGTCAAAATTTCAAACTAGCTCATCTAAAATATAATAGTTTTTGCTTAAAAATCTTATATTACATTTTTTCATCTTGTCTCCTACAATTATCTCTAGAATTGAATGGTAGTACACTATGATCAAATACTGAAGCTTGAACTCTTCTCTTCGTCATTCTTATGCTACACACTTCCCCTACACCATTCTTTTATTACACACTTCCCTTACACCAGTGTTTTGTTCCAACCTTCCCTTACACCAGTCTTATGTTACACCCTTCCTTTTAGCCATTATTATGTCAGATTCTATCCAATCTTTAATCATAAACATTTAAAAAGATTTTTTGTTTTCTATAAAGAGCCTTTATTACTAGTAAGTATTTTTACTTTGTAGATTATTTAATTCATTTTTGTAGAAATCTTAATTTTTTTTTAAAATATTGCTTTCAATGAAAAGCACTGCATCTTTCACCATTCTTTTAATTCTGTAAAGCTGTCTACAAGTAGACAAGTTGTCTGCAAGTAGACATTGCTGTTGATTTTGGTGCTTAGCTTTTCCATTCCCCTTCATAGATATGATTATTTCACTAGTGGATGCTGTGAGCTTGTAAGCTTTTATATAAATTGTGTTTCATGGTTGTATAGAAATATAAATTATTATCAAAATATGAATATTTTTTTAATGAACTCCATATTTTTAATCATGCTGTATATTTGGCAAGCCTAGATGACATGTTGCATAGTTCTGAAGGTCTGGCTGAGCTGACAAGGACAGATTTTTTCATTCGTGACGCCAGTATCTGTATCTGATGAACTTATCAGAATCACTGATATCAAGCAAGGTGTGAAATCTCTTGTAGATAACAGTTTACTCACACATGTGCATGCAGACTTGAATTACTGAATATCTACTTGGGAGCATTATATCAATTATCCCACTAAGTTAACTCATTGTGTGCCAATCGACGATGTATCGTCGATATAGTGAGCCGCAGCTGTGCCAATCGACGATGTATCGTCGATATAAGAACCAATGTTTGTTTCGCCATTGGTAGCCCGGTCATGAAACTTTTTAAGTTTCCTATGAGAGATAACTCTAAATATATAATAAGTCATAGTTACACAAAAATAAGCCAAACTGGAACCCAATTTCCAATGCATCCTCTAAAGACAATATGCACAGTAAAAATGGCCTGGCACAACCGTGGAAAACGCTCTGGCATACAATGAGTTAAGAGATGACTTACAATTGTCATAGTCTATGAAGATGGTGGCTCAAATAGAAATACTTGACTAATCAACTTTTGCAGGACTTGCCAAATGATTTTTATTTCTAAGAAACGGTAAAATTATTCACTGATGAATTTCTTTTAGTATTATGTAGGGTATCTTTTTGTTTTTGAAAACTGTAAGGGCCACTTGTGCTTATTGAATGTAAAACATTCCTCAACACTTGCTCTGGTCTCTTGCAACTTAGTTCATGAGGGTTGGATAGGTCTTCCCTACTGCTAAAGTTGAACCCTCTCTGAACATTCACTCATTTGGTTGTTTGTTTTTACAAGTCTTATGGTATTTTTCATGGTAGAAATTATGAAAGATACTAAATGAGCTAGCATCTCAATTATGAATTGACTGTCTCTAATCTTGTAAAATATTGCAAGTTTTTTTTTTTTTTGGCTCAGATAATCATAAAGGTCTCATCTGATGTATAAAGCATAGATGAATGCACTCCTGCCATTTTCCTGTTGGTAATTTCTCCACTTAACCCATTCAGATACATGAACTATGTTTTATTGGTAATCATGGCTGATCACTAATGTTGGCCTGCAGGATAATTTGGGTCAGAGAAAGAATGACTCCTAGGATGATTTCTGTAGATTTTCAAAGCTGGCAGTTAGTGCTGAGTGTTGATCACTCATCGATGAAGAGCCTTACAATGTGTCCTCTGTAGCAGATATGCTGTGGATTTGACCTTTAGAGGTATGTCTCTGACCAGTGCCACCTGCATGTTTTGGTTATGTTGTGAATATGGCTGTTAGATGAAAGTTTATGACTTGGTGTCATGGTCTCAGATACGCTTTGGTTATAAGATCTTGAGGTGTGTCCCTTTATGATATAGTGCCATGATTTCAGTCATGCTGAGAATGTGTTCAAAATTAGTATCTCTCTTCATTACTCTTTTGTATTTTTTGTAACTATAATCTTGATACTAATGATATACATATAATTTGTTACGAACATAAAAGAGTTAAATTATTACGGCAACTACACAAACTGACTGAACAGGAAATATTTAAAAATTAAATGTTTTTTGAATAAGACATAATTCTTTATTGAGTTTTAAAGCATTGTGTCTTGTGGTCTCTCCACTCAAAGCATTGTGTCTTGTGGTCTCTCCAAAGCATGGAGTGCCATACTTTATTTCACAGCCTTCACTTCTCTTTATCTATGTCTACCTCTTTTTCGCATAAGTGCCTAAAAACAATTATTTTGCAAATAACTGATGATGGATTCCATTACAAAGTTGCTTTTTACTGTTTGAATGATGAATTCTGTGTGACATTTATTTTATAATGTACCATATGATGATTTCTCTTTGATTAAATGCTGCTTGTTCAATCTGAGAACTTCACTTTGTTATCTCTCTTGCCCAGATTGAAAATAGGAAAATATGAAAATTATGCCATTTGTCAATCAAAAATGTGTTTGGCATAGCTTTTAAACATTTTGATCTACTTGTAAAACAAAAACAGCTTTTGTAATTATTAACAAAAAGTTTTTTTCAGGTTGTGTAGCTCCTTAAACAGACTGAAATTTGCACAGAGATATAGAGTTTGTATACATGAACCAACTGCCATCAAACTTGCGAATATAAGGAAGAAGTTGTTTTATAAACTGATATAGATTTATATAAAAGAGGAAATTGAAAATGTATGTCATCTTAATTTTACCTGATTTATTTTGCAATGCTGCTGGTGAAGATATTGAAAATTTTTAGGAATTTACAAACATGCTGTCACAATTTTTCACTGGGAGTTTTAGCACAAGAGTCTCCTTAGTCAATCTCTGAAAAGCATGGGTTTTGCATTTAGGTTCATTTTCATACCTTAACCAGTTGCGTTTTGAATAACTAAACTTTGATGTGCCCAAATTTGATTTTTTTTTTTTTATCAAGTCCTCAGTTATTGTTAGTCTCAACTCTGGTTTTTCTTAGATTAAGTCCTCAATTAGCATAAGTCCCAGATTTGATCTTTCTCACGTCAAGTCCTCAGTTGTTGGTCTCCAATCCTAAATTTGATTTTTCTCATATCAAGTCTTGAATGACCAGGAGTCCATCCTGAACTGCCATGGGGATCAATTGTGATATTTTTGAGAAATAAAGCTTTAAAAAAAAATAACCCAATTTTTTTTTGCACTAATTTCTTGTGTATGCTGGGAGTGGGATACTTCATACATGTACATTAAACATTCTTTGTATTGATCTCAATAGTAGCTCATACAAATACATCAATATAGCTGGTGTATAAACTACATAGATATATGGCTAGATTGGGTCAGCGTGATATGACAGATCAGGATGCTTGTCTGGAATATGTTTACTCTAGGTAGCAACGTCTGGTTCTCCTTCAGCCTTTTTATTGTGAAAACAGCTACCAAAGTTAAGGAAATGGGGAAAAAAAACCAATAGGCTGCAGAGGGAAGATTTGTTGGGGTGTCACCAGACACACATTATAGTAAATCATCTGTCAAGTTGATGATTCTAGTTTATGACAAAGTCCTAACACAATGAAGGATTCTGATGGTAACCAAGATAAGCTCAAGTCATATCTTATGAATCACGTCTGTGAAATGGGGATAAAACTTTTGAAGAGAATTTGGTAAGGTGAAAATATATTAATATAAGAACATTGATGAAGTGAATAACTGGTGTTTTATGCATTTTTGTGCCAGAAAGCACTATTTTTTATTTTCTTTCTGGTTTTTACAGTTACTAGTCATATGATGGAAATGTCAGTGCAAGAGGCTGTCGGTGGCAACATATTGATTCTCATAGGATATGCTCCAAGACTACTAGTCACACAGGAAAACTTTTGTGATATACTTTCTATTGTAATGTGTCCCTGTGGTGCTGGGTACATGCACATCTATATAAACAACCACACCATAGTCCATGCACATCTATATAAACAACCACACCATAGTCCATGCACATCTATATAAACAACCACACCATAGTCCATGCACATCTATATAAACAACCACACCATAGTCCATGCACATCTATATAAACAACCACACCATAGTCCATGCACATCTATATAAACAAACACACCATAGTCCATGCACATCTATATAAACAACCACATCATAGTCCATCCACATCTATATAAACAAACACACCATAGTCCATGCACATCTATATAAACAACCACACCATAGTCCATGCACATCTATATAAACAACCACACCATATTCCATGCACATCTATATAAACAACCACACCATAGTCCATGCACATCTATATAAACAACCACACCATAGTCCATGCACATCTATATAAAGAACCACATCATAGTCCATGCACATCTATATTAACAACCATATCATAGTCCATGCACATCTATATAAACAACCACACCATAGTCCATGCACATCTATATAAACAACCACACCATAGTCCATTCACATCTATATAAACAACCACATCATAGTCCATGCACATCTATATAAACAGCCACATCATAGTCCATGCACATCTATATAAACAACCACAGCATAGTCCATGCACATCTATATAAACAACCACACCATAGTCCATGCACATCTATATAAAGAACCACACCATAGTCCATGCACATCTATATAAAGAACCACATCATAGTCCATGCACATCTATATAAACAACCACAGCATAGTCCATGCACATCTATATAAAGAACCACACCATAGTCCATGCACATCTATATAAAGAACCACATCATAGTCCATGCACATCTATATGAACAACCACATCATAGTCCATGCACATCTATATAAACAACCACATCATAGTCCATGCACATCTATATAAACAACCACACCATAGTCCATGTACATCTATATAAACAACCACATCATAGTCCATCCACATCTATATAAACAACCACATCATGGTCCATGCACAGATCTTGTGTTTAGTTGTTGATGTGGTCAGTGTTTATCAGTGTACTCGCCTCTCATGATCTCGAATGTTCCCAACCTCACGCTCCAACCACAACTTCTCTTGGTTCACTCAGGAGTGTAAAAAATCTTTCGGTTGTTTTGACCAATTTACGTTGGTTCTCATACATAAGGAAAAGAATGCAAAAGTTTCGAGCTTGAGTCTGCACTCCTTTACAGCACACAAGGCCACAAAGTAAGAGCAGTAACAACGTGGACTGAGCTGGTTACATCGTTATCATCTTCCAGCATCTTATGATAAATCTCGAAACTTGTTGACCATTACTCTTTTCTTTCAAACTTTTGTGTTATTGTATGTTAGCAGACCGACAGAACTTCAAACTGTTTTGTCAGCCCAAAGTTATTTGTGTGTACAATAGTTCCATTCAATGACTTGTTCTCGGCGTCACTGCATCATTTATTCAATAATAAAACTTAGTATTTTAGTTTACATTGTGTGCCACAAGTCAGCACCTGTCAATTCTGCCAGACTGATTGTACAAGTGCCAATTGTCTAATTACCTAAGTGTCCTTTTGTTCATTGTTAGTCTTACATGAAAAAACTAATTTATAATGTACTTCTCCTGGTTTCTCACTTGGTAACTAATAATTACTGTAAATAGGAAGTGAGGAATATTTTGAAGAGACTACTTCGTCTCTCTTTTTTTTTTTTTATGACAAATTGTTGTTTTAACCTTAAATAAAATGATGGCTTACATAATTGTCCTGTTTGTGGTTTTTGCTTTACTCTCATATTTTTTTTTTTTTTAGCAAAAATGACAGTCTTAAGATTAGAAGCTATTTTGATGTGCAACTGGTAAAAACATCTGAGAGACTCAGCAAGTTAGACAGACGTGTCTATACCTTCAAGTAATGTTGAGATGTTTCCGTGAACCATTAAACGCCAAAAGGGGGTGGGGGTGGGGGGAGAGGGGGGAAAGAAGGGAGAGAACAATCCAGCACAGAGGAGAAATGTACCTGCATCGCCTATGTTAGACTTTCGTCAGGCTGGATAGCGCTCGGTTCTAACTCGACTCGTACGAGGACCAACACCAAGACAATAATCAGTGCCAGCACTCTCTCCTGCACAGAGGCTCAAATTCCTAGTGTTCCGTCTCGGAGGTCGGGTCCCCTTCAACCTCAGTCAACAGAAACAATCACGCGGCCATGTATAGAGTGGCTATTAATAGCTTTAACTTTGCTATAAGCAAAACCAGACAGAATAATCACAAACACATGGAATTTAATGATGGCCCGCCCAAGTTTTAACAAAGTTTTTATTGCAGTGGATCTTTACACACGCGCCAAGTAAGAGAGTGCCACCTGGATAAGACATCTATCCTCTCTTAATGTCCCAGAAACTTTACCGGTACAGATTCCAGTTCCATTGCTGGTGTTAGGCGCTGCTGGTTTCACGAAATGCTCCAACCTGTTTCCACCCTAGGGATAAAAAACAGGACAAGGTTACACGTCTGCTTAGTTAGCGATGTTGATTTCTTAAACGTCGATATCTCTGACTAGTCTGGACAGAGGATGCTGCAGCTAATGTTATGGATTGTGCAAAGTCCTACATATCGGGCATCTTCGCGAAATCTTAGTTTTATGAATGAAAAAAAAAAACAAAAAAAAACCAGACTCTTCATCTACACTCGACATATCCACGACGTACTAAAATATCAATTTTTACTCGATTTAACCAAGACCATTAGAAAATCTATTTTTACTCGATCATCTAAACACGGCCTATAGAAATATCAATTTTACCCGATCTAATCTCGACCAATAGAAATATCCATTTTTTCCTTCATCTAATCACGACCATAGGAATACATGTATATACATTTCGCTCTCGATCTAATCACGGCGAATAGAAATATTTATATTTTACTCTAATATTGACCAAAAAAAATTATCCAATTTTTACTGGATCTAACCACCACCAACGGATATATCCAATTGTCATTCGATTTATCCGCGACCAACAGAAAACAATGTCTGTTTTTTTTTTTTAATCAGGAACAATAGAAATATTCATTTTTTTACTCGATCTAACCGCGACCAATTATATCCATTCGATCTAGCCGCGACCGATAGAAATATTCATTTTTTTACTTGATCTAACCGCAACCAATAAAAATATTCATTTTTTTACTCGATCTAACCGCGACCAATTATATCCATTCGATCTAGCCGCGACCAAAAGAAATATTCATTTTTTACTCGATCTAAGAGCGACCAACAGAAGAATCCATTTTTTACTCGATGAAACCGCGACCAATAGAAATATCCGTTTTTTACTCATTCTAATCACGAACAAAAGTCGTCTACTTTTATCGCTCGTCGAACAAGTAGAAGATTCGCCCATTTTCACTCTAGTATGTGTTAATGAGCAATAGAAACGACTATTTAACTTTATCCACAATCAATAGAAGTATTAACTTTTACTCGCTCTATCCACGAGCAATAGAAAAACCGTTTTTGACTCGCGCTAGTTACGAGCAAGAGAAATGTTTACCTTCACTCTATCTTTCTGCAGACAACAGAAATGTCTGCATTTACTAACGCTGCAGTGGGTAAAACAATAAGTTAAATCTACATTGATTAAAATAATATACCAGGTGACAGATAGCAAAACAATGAGTTAAATCTACATTGATTAAAATAATATATCAGGTGACAGATAGCAAAACAATGAGTTAAATCTACATTGATTAAAATAATATACCAGGTGACAGATAGCAAAACAATGAGTTAAATCTACATTGATTAAAATAATATACCAGGTGACAGATAGCAAAACAATGAGTTAAATCTACATTGATTAAAATAATATACCAGGTGACAGATAGCAAAACAATGAGTTAAATCTACATTGATTAAAATAATATACCAGGTGACAGATAGCAAAACAATGAGTTAAATCTACATTGATTAAAATAATATACCAGGTGACAGATAGCAAAACAATGAGTTAAATCTACATTGATTAAAATAATATACCAGGTGACAGATAGCAAAACAATGAGTTAAATCTACATTGATTAAAATAATATACCAGGTGACAGATAGCAAAACAATGAGTTAAATCTACATTGATTAAAATAATATACCAGGTGACAGATAGCAAAACAATGAGTTAAATCTACATTGATTAAAATAATATACCAGGTGACAGATAGCAAAACAATGAGTTAAATCTACATTGATTAAAATAATATACCAGGTGACAGATAGCAAAACAATGAGTTAAATCTACATTGATTAAAATAATATACCAGGTGACAGATAGCAAAACAATGAGTTAAATCTACATTGATTAAAATAATATACCAGGTGACAGATAGCAAAACAATGAGTTAAATCTACATTGATTAAAATAATATACCAGGTGACAGATAGCAAAACAATGAGTTAAATCTACATTGATTAAAATAATATACCAGGTGACAGATAGCAAAACAATGAGTTAAATCTACATTGATTAAAATAATATACCAGGTGACAGATAGCAAAACAATGAGTTAAATCTACATTGATTAAAATAATATACCAGGTGACAGATAGCAAAACAATGAGTTAAATCTACATTGATTAAAATAATATACCAGGTGACAGATAGCAAAACAATGAGTTAAATCTACATTGATTAAAATAATATACCAGGTGACAGATAGCAAAACAATGAGTTAAATCTACATTGATTAAAATAATATACCAGGTGACAGATAGCAAAACAATGAGTTAAATCTACATTGATTAAAATAATATACCAGGTGACAGATAGCAAAACAATGAGTTAAATCTACATTGATTAAAATAATATACCAGGTGACAGATAGCAAAACAATGAGTTAAATCTACATTGATTAAAATAATATACCAGGTGACAGATAGCAAAACAATGAGTTAAATCTACATTGATTAAAATAATATACCAGGTGACAGATAGCAAAACAATCAGTTAAATCTACATTGATTAAAATAATATACCAGGTGACAGATAGCAAAACAATCAGTTAAATCTACATTGATTAAAATAATATACCAGGTGACAGATAGCAAAGCAATGAGTTAAATCTACATTGATTAAAATAATATACCAGGTGACAGATAGCAAAACAATGAGTTAAATCTACATTGATTAAAATAATATACCAGGAGACAGATAGCAAAACAATGAGTTAAATCTACATTGATTAAAATAATATACCAAGAGACAGATAGCAAAACAATGAGTTAAATCTACATTGATTAAAATAATATACCAGGTGACAGATAGCAAAACAATGAGGTAAATCTACATTGAATAAAATAATATACCAGGTGACAGATAGCAAAACAATGAGTGAATGAAATGGATTGACAGTGGGTAAACTGATAGATAGATACGAGTAGAAAGAAAGAATGATTGATAAATAGATAGATAGATAGATAGATAGATAGATAGAGAGAGAGAGAGAAACAGATATATATATATATATATATATATATATATATATATATAGATATAGAGAGACAAACAGTGAGAGATAGATAAATAGAAAGACATAAACAGAGATAGATAAATAGATAGAGAGTGAGAGACAAATAGATATAGACAGATAGATAAAGAGAGAGAAAGAAAAAACAGAGAGATAGATAGATAAATAGTTAGATAGATAGATAGAGACAAACAGAGATAGATAGATAGATAGATAGATAGATAGATAGATAGATAAATAGAGAGACAGACAAACATTGAGAGAAATATATAAGCAGAGAAACAAACAGAGATAGATAGATAGATAGAAAGAGAGAGTTACAAACAGATAGATAGATTGATAGAGAGAGAGACAGAGATAGATAGATAGATCGATAGAGAGAGAGAGAGAGAGAGAGAGAGAGAGAGAGAGAGAGAGAGAGAGAGAGAGAGAGAGAGAGAGAGAGAGAGAGAGAGAGAGAGAGAGAGAGAGAGAGAGAGAGAGAGAGAGAGAGAGAGAGAGAGAGAGAGAGAGAGAGATTCTACCGATCATTCATTTGGTTCCTTAGACTCCAGGGATATCAAATTGATTGGATGTTTTAGGTAGGGCTGTTTGTAAGAGGTTGTATAAGATTAAGTTACGAATATCAAGCATCTTGGAGTGGGCACATGGAATATTATTTTTTTTTTTTGCTTCATGTCTGACTGTCGAGCGCCTATTGCTTTCAGTTTGAGGTTGTATTTGTTGCAGACGATATTCTCCAAAGCTAGACTTATCATAGATAGCGTGAGAAGACCATAACGGTAAGGTATTCTCATCGCATGCATACTGTAAATTCTTGCGGAAGGGTAGAGTTAAGCCAGGCCACATCTATCAGGATGGGCAGCAATAGGAACTTTTGATTGATTGATTGTATAAATACCATTATTCAAATTGGGCAACAATTGGAACTTTTCGTTGATTGTATAAATATCACTATTCATATTGGGCAAAAATTGGAACTATTTGTTGATTGTATAAATATCACTTTTTCAATTGGGCAACAATTGGAACTTTTGACTGATTGTATAAATATCACTATTCAAATTGGGCAACAATTGGAACTTTTGGTTGATTGATTGTATGAATATGACTATTCAAAGTGGGAAACAATTGGAACTTTTGAATGATTGTATAAATATCACTATTCAAATTGAGCAACAATTGGAACTTTTGACTGATTATATAAGTATCACTATTCAAATTGGGCAACA
The DNA here is from genome assembly GCA_033675545.1 of Elysia crispata. Lineage (NCBI taxonomy): Eukaryota > Metazoa > Mollusca > Gastropoda > Plakobranchidae > Elysia > Elysia crispata. The sequence goes on along the minus strand of JAWDGP010008094.1, from coordinate 521,684 downwards.
ATTGGAAGTTTTAATTGATTGTATAAATATCACTATTCAAATTGGGCAACAATTGAAACTTTTGATTGATTGTGTAAAGATCACTATTCAAATTGGGGAACAATTGGAACTTTTGATTGACAGTATAAATATCACTATTCAAATTGGGCAACAATTGGGGCTTTTGATTGAATGTATAAATATCACTATTCAAATTGGGCAACAACTGGGACTTTTGATTGACAGTATAAATATCACTATTCAATTTGGGCAACAAATGGGACTTTTGATTGACAGTATAAATATCACTATTCAAATTGGGCAACAATTGGGACTTTGTATTGAACGTATAAATATCACTATTCAAATTGGGAAACAATTGTAAGTTTTAGTTGATTGCTCAAATATCACTAGTTGGGCAACAATTGGAACTTTTGATTGACAGTATAAATATCACTATTCAAATTGGGCAACAATTGGGACTTTTGATTGAATGTATAAATATCACTATTCAAATTGGGCAACCATTGGGACTTTTGATTGACAGTATAAATATCACTATTCAAATTGGGCAACAATTGGGACTTTTGATTGAATGTATAAATATCACTATTCAAATTGGGCAACAACTGAGACTTTTGATTGACAGTATAAATATCAATATTCAAATTGGGTAACAAATAGGACTTTTGATTGACAGTATAAATATCACTATTCAAATTGGGCAACAATTGGGACTTTTGATTGACAGTATAAATATCACTATTAAAATTGGGCAACAATTGGGACTTTTGATTGAATGTATAAATATCACTATTCAGATTGGGCAACAACTGGGACTTTTGATTGACAGTATAAATATCACTATTCAATTTGGGAAACAATTGTAAGTTTTAGTTGATTGCTCAAATATCACTTTTCAAATTCGGAAACAATTGAAAGTTTTGATTGATTTTATAAATATCAGTACTCATATTGGGCAATAATTGTAACTTTTGATTGATGGTGTAAAGATCACTATTCAAATTGGACAACAATTGAAACTTTTGATTGATTGTATAAATATCACTATTCAAATTGGGGAACAATTGGAACCTTTGGTTGATTGATTGTATAAATATCACTATTCAAATTGGGGAACAATTGGGATTTTTGATTGACAGTATAAGTATCACTATTCAAATTGGGCAACAATTGGGACTTTTGATTGAATGTATAAATATCACTATTAAAATTGGGCAACATTTGGAATTTTGATTGATTGTATAAATATCACTATTCATATTGGGCAACAATTGGAACTTTTGGTTGATTTTACAAATAATTATCTGTATGCAGACTGGGTAGCAATCAAACTTAATCATATTTCATAAATACCATTATTCAGGTTGGGCAGCGATTGACACTGATCAGAACGTATAAGTACTCGCATACAGATTAGGTAGCAATTGGAAGTTTGGTTATATTATATAAATACCAGTATACAGGTTAGGCAGTGGTTAAAACTCTGATCCCGTTGTATAAACATTTTTTTGCATACCAGTAATAGTTGCGAAGAAGACACTAGTTTCTGAGAAGAAATACATTAATATGAAATTCACACTTGGCGGGTGAGCTACGTTCTAATTAAAACCTTCTTTGGGAAGATCAAGTAAGAATTGATAGATGATCGCAAACCTTGAAAATCGAAGCCAGCTCATGGATTTGTGAGACTGACAAACAAAAACAAAACTTAAGTGACATTTTTTATCTGCTCACATCATTGTGTAAAGGCCTGTCAAGTCTGGGTTCCGATTTGAAGGGAGAAATAAAGAAAAACAAAGTCAGAAAACTGGTGTTAACCCGATTTATACTCTTTCCATAATTCAATTGAAAATGCATGCTCTTTGATTGAATTTCCTTTTGAAGTTCATACAAAATCATACATCTACAAAAAAAAAAAAAAAAAAAAAAATTCTTGTCATCTTGTGCAACTTAGCATTTTTGCGATGAAGTTTTTAGCCTCGTCTTAATCAACCCCAGGTCTGGTTCACTCTGTGCTAGAAAATGGCGAAGCGGCATCCTACGCCATGCTGTGTTGTGTTTATTGTTTGTGCTATTCATCAATCTGAAGAAAAGCTGGAGTCACTTTTTTCCATCAGAATGTTTCTGTGTATTTGCCATCAAATATTTAACATGTTCCACCCGAAGACTGTCACGGCTCCACACTGACATGTGTTCCTCGCCTGGTAAGAAAACATCTGACAACCCCAGAGAAAGACTGAAAGTGTTGCACAGACACCGCCAACTCTCGGCGAGAACAATGAGAAACAAGGCAGCGACCTTGACCTGACCGGAAGTCAGCAAGATGAGACCCAATCAAACCGTGGTGATCGTGACAAACCTAGTTACCGGCTACCGGCTGGTTGGCCCATCCTGTTTCCAAGAGAAACGCCATCAAACGCTGTTCTCTTCATTACTAAACAAAACTATACAAAAAAGTTGCTATTGTAAAAGAGATAAGGGAGAGAAGTCACTGTAAAGATGAAAACCTGACCGGACGGGTTGGATGTAGTATTTCAATCTCTTGGGTTAACACGCGACGTCATCAACATTCAAAACACTCGTTATGTGGCCATGAATGAACACAAGAAGCGCATTGCCTGCGGAAACTCATGTTACTCGTACTCATAATTATAGTAATGAGCATTTAAACAGATCTATAGATTAGGATTTTACCAGATCAGCTCGAAATTGTTACTTGAAAGAGATCGGAGAACATCCGTGGTCATTGATTAACAGTCGTAATTATATCTTGCGATGATCAAATACTGCACAACTTCTCGGTAAAGATGTTTACATTTTCTAACCCTAATAACCTGTTATCAAAACCAACCTGATCTGAGATCTTCCCGACACCCTCTCGCTTTGCTGGCTAGTCGCCACTAGGTACAGGGTGAAATCCATGTAAAAACCTGCCTTTCAAACCATGTCTTTCTTCCGTCGTAAACCCAAGGTATCGTAGGTCTAGTGAAAAACTAGGCCGAAGATAATTACTGATCAGGTGATTGCTGGTTATTATCGCTTCTGTTTCCCAGCCTCGGTCTTAGTAGTGCTATGGTAAAAGGTTTCTACATCAGAAAGCTATTCGGTAAGGACTCCTCTCAAGATGAATGCCAGATATTTCACAGAGACCACAGCTAATGCCGAGTCCGAGATATCTTTCTCTTTCTCTGTCGGCTTTCTATGAAACGCTAAGCTGGTTTTTTTTTTTTTTTTTTTTTTTTTTTTGGGGGGGGGGGGGGGCTAAAGACGTAACGGCTCTCCTCATCAATTCTCTTCTCTCTCTCTCTCTCTCTCTCTCTCTCTCTCTCTCTCTCTCTCTCTCTCTTTCTTTCACACACACATTCACTCTGTCTTTCTCTCTTTTCATATTTTTTTCTCACTTTCACTCTTACTCTCTCTTTTTCATTCACTTTCTCTCTCTATTTTTTCTCTCTCTCTCTCTCTCTCTCTCTCTCTCTCTCTCTCTCTCTTTCACACACACATTCACTCTGTCTTTCTCTCTTTTCATATTTTTTTCTCACTTTCACTCTTACTCTCTCTTTTTCATTCACTTTCTCTCTCTATTTTCTCTCTCTCTCTCTCTCTCTCTCTCTCTCTCTCTCTCTCTCTCTCTTTCTTACTCACTCTTTCTACCTCTCTTTTTCTCTTTCTCTTGCAGTGACTGAACCGCGGGAAAAATCAGTCCTAACTTCATATCAATTTAGATCATCCTCAGCGAATCTCATCCAGCACAGCTGACACAAAGAGTACACCGTCAAGTTTGCAATATTACTTTCATACACATTGACATGCATTTCAAACATCTCCTGATCATAGATTTTAGAAATAATTTAGTTTCATAGCTCGACAAAGAAAATTTGATTTTAAAATTTACTTAACCTAAAAATATGCATCTTTAGCTTATATTATTCCATTTCTATTTTTAGAAGCGCTAGAAGATAACCTAGATATCTGTTTCCGGAAATCTATTCGTTTAATTTTTTTTCTATTCACTCTGTCTGTCTGTTGGTACGAAGTTTCCGCTCTGTCGAGATGTCGATCTAGAGGACCGCTCACACTAGGGATGACGCCCGCCCTGATGTGTAGCATCATTTCCATAGGATTCGCGGTTCCGACACAGAATCGTGGTCTCAGAGAGACAAACAACATCTCAGATTGCTGTTTAAGGTAGCGGAAATAAAAGAACTGTGTCTGCAGCAGCGATTCCCTCGTGACAGAGGGGACCAGGAGAGGAATGCTAGGTTGATGATTGGGAGGGATAGAACCACGGAGGGAAAGATTAACCCGCTGATAGACTAGACTTCACTGAACCTCTGGAGAGGTGAGCTATTGAATCCGTCCCTTATCACTGACAGACATCGTAGTTCACGTCTTCACACTCCTTGTGTGGGAGAGGCCAAGAAAAGAGCATAGAATCTCCAGTTGGTCAGTGTAGGGATACTACAAGGGAAGGAGGGGCGGGGTGGGTAATATGGGAAAAGAGGAAAGCACCCGGTGCCATTTGGAAAAATAACAAAACAAACTTTAAATAATATTTTTAAATGGCTTTATTCCGGCTATCTAATGGAATTCTCTTCAAATCTTCTAATGAGATAATTTAAGATTGACCAGGATATGAGTAGAGAATTGCCCTAAGGTGAATAAAGATTGAACAGAAATATGAGTAGGAGATGGTTGTAATGTAGGTTTAGATTGAACAGAAATATGAGTAAAAGATTATCATACGGTAAGTTAAGATATACCTGAAGTATGAGTAGGAAATTGCTGTAATGTAGGTTTAGATTGAACTCGAATATGAGTAGAAGATTGCTGTAATGTAGATTAAGATTGAACTCGAATATGAGTAGAAGATTGCTGTAATGTAGGTTTACATTGAACTCGAATATGAGTAGAAGATTGCTGTAATGTAGGTTTAGATTGAACTCGAATATGAATAGAAGATTGCTGTAATGTAGGTTTAGATTGAACTCGAATATGAGTAGAAGATTGCTGTAATGTAGATTAAGATTGAACTCGAATATGAGTAGAAGATTGCTGTAATGTAGGTTTAAATTGAACTCGAATATGAGTAGAAGATTGCTGTAATGTAGGTTTAGATTGAACTCGAATATGAGTAGAAGATTGCTGTAATGTAGGTTTAGATTGAACAGAAATATGAGTAAAAGATTATCATACGGTAAGTTAAGATATACCTGAAGTATGAGTAGGAAATTGCTGTAATGTAGGTTTAGATTGAACTCGAATATGAGTAGAAGATTGCTGTAATGTACGTTTAGATTGAACTCGAATATGAGTAGAAGATTGCTGTAATGTAGATTAAGATTGAACTCGAATATGAGTAGTAAATTGATGTAAGTTAGGTTAAGATTAACCAGAAATATGAGTAGAAGATTGCTGCAGGATACACAAAGATAACCATGAATATGTGTAGAAGATTGCTGCAGGATAAGTAGATATAACCATGAATATGTGTAGAAGATTGCTGTAGGATACATAAAGATAACCATGAATATGTGTAGAAGATTGCTGTAGGATAAGTAGAGATAACCATAAATATGTGTAGAAGATTGCTGTAGGATAAGTAGAGATAACCATGAATATGTGTAGAAGATTGCTGTAGGAAACATAAAGATAACCATGAATATGTGTAGAAGATTGCTGCAGGATAAGTAGATATAACCATGAATATGTGTAGAAGATTGCTGTAGGATAAGTAGATATAAACATGAATATGTGTAGAAGATTGCTGCAGGATAAGTAGAGATAACCATGAATATGTGTACAAGATTGCTGTAGGATAAGTAGATATAACCATGAATATGTGTAGAAGATTGCTGCAGGATAAGTAGATATAACCATGAATATGTGTAGAAGATTGCTGTAGGATAAGTAGAGATAACCATGAATATGTGTAGAAGATTGCTGTAGGATAAGTAGATATAACCATGAATATGTGTAGAAGAGTGCTGCAGGATAAGTAGATATAACCATGAATATGTGTAGAAGATTGCTGTAGAATACATAAAGATAACCATGAATATGTGTAGAAGATTGCTGCAGGATAAGTAGATATAACCATGAATATGTGTAGAAGATTGCTGTAGGATACATAAAGATAACCATGAATATGTGTAGAAGATTGCTGTAGGATAAGTAGAGATAACCATAAATATGTGTAGAAGATTGCTGTAGGATAAGTAGAGATAACCATGAATATGTGTAGAAGATTGCTGTAGGATACATAAAGATAACCATGAATATGTGTAGAAGATTGCTGCAGGATAAGTAGAGATAACCATGAATATGTGTAGAAGATTGCTGCAGGATAAGTAGAGATAACCATGAATATGTGTAGAAGATTGCTGTAAGATAAGTAGAGATAACCATGAATATGTGTAGAAGATTGCTGCAGGATAAGTAGAGATAACCATGAATATGTGTAGAAGATTGCTGTAGGATAAGCAGAGATAACCATGAATATGTGTAGAAGATTGCTGTAGGATACATAAAGATAACCATGAATATGTGTAGAAGATTGCTGCAGGATAAGTAGAGATAACCATGAATATGTGAAAAGATTGCTGTAGGATAAGTAAAGATAACCATGAATATGTGTAGAAGATTGCTGTAGGATAAGTAGATATAACCATGAATATGTGTAGAAGATTGCTGTAGGATACATAAAGATAACCATGAATATGTGTAGAAGATTGCTGCAGGATAAGTAGATATAACCATGAATATGTGTAGAAGATTGCTGTAGGATAAGTAGATATAACCATGAATATGTGTAGAAGATTGCTGCAGGATAAGTAGAGATAACCATGAATATGTGTAGAAGATTGCTCTAGGATAAGTAGATATAACCATGAATATGTGTAGAAGATTGCTGTAGGATACATAAAGATAACCATGAATATGTGTAGAAGATTGCTGTAAGATAAGTAGATATAACCATGAATATGTGTAGAAGATTGCTGTAGGATACATAAAGATAACCATGAATATGTGTAGAAGATTGCTGCAGGATAAGTAGATATAACCATGAATATGTGTAGAAGATTGCTGCAGGATAAGTAGATATAACCATGAATATGTGTAGAAGATTGCTGTAGGATACATAAAGATAACCATGAATATGTGTAGAAGATTGCTGTAGGATAAGTAGAGATAACCATGAATATGTGTAGAAGATATCTGCAGGATAAGTAGAGATAACCATGAATATGTGTAGAAGATTGCTGTAGGATAAGTAGAGATAACCATGAATATGTGTAGAAGATTGCTGTCAGATGAGATGAGATTGCCTGGAAATGATTAGTACATTGCTGTGATATAAGTTAAGATTGAACAGGAATATGAGTACAAGATTGCTCTTATGTAGGTTAAGACTGACCAAGAATATGAGTAGAAGATTGCTCTAAGCATTTTATATTGAGGTTTGTGCATCATCATCATCATCATCATCATCATCATCATCATCACCCGAGGTCGGCTTCGGGATTAGGTTCACAGAATCTGCCTGTCTATCTGTCTGTCTGTCTGTCTGTCTGTCTCTCTCCATCTTTCTTTCTGTCTATCTGTCTGTCTGTCTGTCTGTTTGTCTGTCTGTCTGTTCCTCTCTCTCTCTCTCTCTCTCTCTCTCTCTCTCTCTCTCTCTCTCTCTCTCTCTCCCTTTCTCTTTCTGTCTGTGGCCTGTCTGTCTGTTATTCTCTCCTTCTCTCTTTAACTCTCTTTCTGTCTGTCTGTCTGTCTGTCTCTCTCTCCCTTTTTCTGTCTGTCTGTCTGTCTGTCTCGCTCTCTCTCTCTCTCTCTGTCTGTCGATCTGTCTGTCTGTCTGTCTGTCTGTCTGTCTGTCTGTCTGTCTGTCTGTCTGTCTCTCTAGCTCAAAGAGTGAACCCGCGAATGCTGTATTTCTCACAGTGCGATCAAGAGCACAGTTTCAAGCAAGGATGAGGAACATCAGCACTAACTCTCTCTCTCTCTCTCTCTCTCTCTCTCTCTCTCTCTCTCTCTCTCTCTCTCTCTCTCCCTTTCTCTTTCTGTCTGTGGCCTGTCTGTCTGTTATTCTCTCCTTCTCTCTTTAACTCTCTTTCTGTCTGTCTGTCTGTCTGTCTCTCTCTCCCTTTTTCTGTCTGTCTGTCTGTCTGTCTCGCTCTCTCTCTCTCTCTGTCTGTCGATCTGTCTGTCTGTCTGTCTGTCTGTCTGTCTGTCTGTCTGTCTGTCTGTCTCTCTAGCTCAAAGAGTGAACCCGCGAATGCTGTATTTCTCACAGTGCGATCAAGAGCACAGTTTCAAGCAAGGATGAGGAACATCAGCACTAACTCTCTCTCTCTCTCTCTCTCTCTCTCTCTCTCTCTCTCTCTCTCTCTCTCTCTCTCTCTCTCTCCCTTTCTCTTTCTGTCTGTGGCCTGTCTGTCTGTTATTCTCTCCTTCTCTCTTTAACTCTCTTTCTGTCTGTCTGTCTGTCTGTCTCTCTCTCCCTTTTTCTGTCTGTCTGTCTGTCTGTCTCGCTCTCTCTCTCTCTCTGTCTGTCGATCTGTCTGTCTGTCTGTCTGTCTGTCTGTCTGTCTGTCTGTCTCTCTAGCTCAAAGAGTGAACCCGCGAATGCTGTATTTCTCACAGTGCGATCAAGAGCACAGTTTCAAGCAAGGATGAGGAACATCAGCACTAACGCCCCACAGAGCCCAGCATGTCACACCAGCGGAGAGTGAGAACATTAATTTTTCCACCGTCCAGGTTTTATGACCTATTAAAGTGCAACAGCCCTGAATCTCTCTAGATAGTTAAATCTCCTCTGCTCATCCGCTCTAGCTCTACTCGCCCCTCCTCTCCAGCAAGAAGATAACTTTCTCCGAGAGGACCATTAATACTGGAGGCTGGGCTGACCTCTTAACTCCGTTCAGTTTTCAGAGGAGAGAAAACTACGTGAGTTTATGGACCATGTCAGGTCATAAACAGTGGCAGCGAAGCTTTCAAGCTCTCCATCTCTAGGACGTTTGGTATCGAAAGAAAAAGTATAATGTAATTATACAAGCATTAAGCTAAAAGTTTTAAAGATTTCAAGTGGCTGTCGAACCAACTGAGCCTCTCCCTATTGATAACTACTTCAGTAGATCTATTGCTGTGCTGAAGACATACTATAGACGTCCTCAAACATCAGGCCTGTGTGTGCTGAAGACATACTCGGTATAGCCTGCATCCAAAAACACCAGGTCTATGTGTGCTCAAGACATAGTAGGTTCGCGCAAAAATCTCAGGCCTAAGGGTGCTGAAGATATGCTAGTTACGTCCAAAAACATCAGGTCTATGTATTCTCAAGACATACTAGGTACGTGCAAAAGCATCAGATCTATGTGTTCTCAAGACATACTAGGTATGTGCAAAAACTTCAGGTCTATGTGTTCTCAAGACATACTAGGTATGTGCAAAAACTTCAGGTCTATGTGTTCTCAAGACATACTAGGTATGTGCAAAAACTTCAGGTCTATGTGTTCTCAAGACATACTAGGTGCGTGCAAAAACTTCAGGTCTATGTGTTCTCAAGACATACTAGGTATGTGCAAAAACTTCAGGTCTATGTGTTCTCAAGACATACTAGGTACGTGCAAAAGCTTCAGGTCTATGTGTTCTCAAGACATACTAGGTACGTCCAAAAACATCAGGTTTATGTGTGTTATAGGCATACAAGGTAAGCCCAAAAACATCAGGTTTATGTGTACCTAAGACATACTAGTTATGTCTTAAACCCTCAAGCTCATGTGATGAAGACATTACTTTCCATGTCTTAAAACCTGAGGCCTATGTTTACCGAAGTCATACTTGTTACTTATTAAAACCATAGACATTATGTTTACCGAAAAGAAATTCGTTACGTCTTAAGACCTTGGGCCTTGATTACTGAAGATATACACGTTACGTCTTAAAACCTCAGGTCTATGTGTGCTGAATCTATACTCGTTAGGTCTTAAAAAATCAGGCCTTTGTGTGCTTAAGACTTACTCGTTACGTCTCAAGACCTGAGGTATATATGTGCTTAAGACATATTGGTTACGTCTTTAAACCTTAGTCCTATGTCTGCTTAAGACAGGCCTATGCCTACTTAAGACAGGCCTATGTGTGCAGAAAGCATAGTAAATAAATAACGTAGTGTTTATTTATTTGCAAGTTTCCCTTACAAGATATATCTGCAAAAGTTTAATATATATTTATTAAGGAAAGTCTTTAATTCAAGAGTTGTAATGCAGTGTATTTTTTCTCTCTTACGATGAGTCAGCTGCCTATGACGTCTTTTCTTCACATCCCGAGTCGGTGAACCCGCTGGGACTGGCTATTATCATGTAGAGTTTAGCGTCCATGATTTCTTCAACTTAACCTCGGCGTCTCTACTATTATCCGCTGGCCAGTGAAACTAATAGATTGTCTCTCTCTCTCTCTCTCTCTCTCTCTCTCTCTCTCTCTCTCTCTCTCTCTCTCTCTCTCTCTCTCTCTCTCTGATCTTTATTGAACCGTTAAAGGTAAGGGAGAGAGAGATAAAAAGGCAGAAAGACGAAGAGAGATAAAGAGTTCGAGAGAGGGAGAAAAAGAAAGAGGTGGAGAGAGGGAGTGAGGAAAAGAGAGAAAAAGACTGGCAGAAAGAAAGAAAGATAGGGATTGATAGAGGTTAGCGAAAGGAGAGAGAGGGGCAAAAAGATAAAACAGCTAGACAACCGGGGCAAAAACAACGAGTATAAAAAAGTGCCGACAACGCAAGGAAAAAGAAATTTGTTAATTTCAAAACTTCTGCAGAAGGAATTGGTCTACTTAAGTTGACGCTCATGTGATCTCAAGCTCAGAGAGGCACCCGTCAGGCAGTTCAAAGTGCAAAAAAACAGTATAAGATAAACCTTTTGAAAATTCTCTATTTCTCTAGAATTGATTGGAAACCATGGCGCCGCCCTTCAAAAGTTTGGTTTGGCACAGTGACAAAGCCACCAAATTGAGAGGCTCGGAGAAAATTCCAGATTCTGTAAGAAATATAGAGAAAAGAGGATTTGTTTCTTAAATCAGTAGTAAGAAGAAACGTGATTAATTAATTCTTCAATAAAAATAGAGACAGGAAAAGATGAAGAATCATGATATTTGCTATTTCAAAGATAGAAATGGATCAGCACACTCCTGGGTCTCATTGGACTAGAGAGATGAAATACAACTGACAGCAAGGAAGATCTAAATCAAACCATTCTTCACTGGGAAATGGGGAATAGAAACACAATAGATATTGGCCATATGTCCGTCTTATACTTGATCTATTTCTATAACACAGACAAAGATATAATTAGACTTCATCCTACGGGAAGTGTAAAATCTATCTGGGCGTTAAGGAAACAAATTCTACATGACCCTGTCTCGTGAGAGATCCGTTTCCCATCTTCTCATTGATTTGGTCTTGATGGAGCGCTGGCTTCAAAAACTGGTCGAAAAAACCCAACTCATTTCTCATTTTATTGAGTAATTTGTTTTCTAGTTTTCAATTTCATTGTGGTTTGAGTTTAAGAAATACTATGGGGAATACAAGCAGGGGTTGTTAATATAAAGGAGAATTACTAGACATGGGTAGGAATTATGATTGTAGTTACGTATATAAAGGAGAATTACTAGACATGGGTAGGAGTTATGTA
>JAWDGP010008094.1:502500-507500 GCA_033675545.1 Elysia crispata | reverse complement strand
GTGGAAGTTTATCGAGCCCCAGAGAATCCTCATGTTGAGTTTTTCTTCTTTGTGTGGAGGAGACAGAATTGTTCTCTGACTGGTACGCTCTAAATCGTTATATTTAATCTTTAAATGGCAAGATGAACCCATAAATATGTTCCAGGTAATCAAATGCTGGCTTGCTTGATTAAGGAGAGTAAAACTGGATCGCATAAATTGCGATGAAGCTGTCACAGGAAAACAAAGTCTACATCTCACGATCTCTATGGCACGACTCCCTTAAATGTAAAATTATTTTTTTTACTAAAATTTTTAGTTTTTTTTTCTTCCGGTTCTAAGGTGGAAAACCTAGTGTGGAAGAACTCTGAAAAAAAAAGGCTTTTTAAAATGAAACCTAACGCAAGCGAAGTTCCACAGCCTCTGTTAAATAAAAAACAATTCTGGAATGTTTTTTAAGTCTTCATATTTGAAATTTTGGCAAATTTATCAACCAACTTGTAATATTCACGCCTTTTATTCCTGCCATAAAGTAAATTTATATCGAAATAGATTATTACAGATCGTGTTTGACACTTCTAGTTATGTTAAAGCTAAAACTCTATCACTGCACATGATTTCACAGCTTTCTGCAATTCCTAATGTAAGGTTATCTTCTCTGTAAAGTAGAAAACTAACTTCAGGACGTGAAGAGGGATGAAAGTGAACGGGTGTCCCCAACTCGTGTGAATGAAATCTCATCATCGACACAGAAACTCGCCGCTTGCTACAACAGTTGGGATTTCTTTCACGCTTGGCCCGCAACCTGTAGACCTTCTCTACTGAGATGCTGACCGGTGCTGAACATGGAGTTGGCCTCAGCTCATCTTGTACAGTATGAACCCTGATTAAACTTGACGGCAAATTGCATACTTTTCTGAAGGGCGTAAAAACTTCTTGTTCATCAAATATTGTGAAGTCGGTGAATGCGCGCGTGAAGCTAGTAACCCCCCCCCCCCCCCAGTAGAACAGCTTCCACCGGGGCTCTAGGCAGACCTAGATTCAGGCGTTCCACCGGCGAGAATCAAAATATTTACACTAATCAGTTTACCAGGCGAGCGTCTGCTGCACAGCCCAGGGAATAATTTTATGTCAGATCATCTCAGCTTCAAAGCTGTGAAGCATCACCAGGTCTAGGCGGGTGATTGGTCCAGAAAGAATGCCGTCACTGACATACCTCGTTTTGAAGTGAGCGCTGAAAGATTCGCTCACGGCCCACAGATGTTGGCCTCAGCCTGCAGTTCGAGACCATGTGAGGTAAACATTGATTAAACAAAGTGCAAGAAGACTTGACTAAACAATTACACAGAGGAGCAACGTTGAACTGTACACTAGTCTGTTTAAGTGGGTAACATGAGAATAAATTATGGTGAAACGTGAAGCCACAACACTTTGTAAACTGCTGAGTCTTTCAATTTAGAGTTTGAAGGTTTCGGTGACTACTTTTTTTAGCTAACTTGGTAACTGTCTTAGATTTAGAAAACTTGAAAGCGATTTATTCCTCGTCCTCAAACTGATTTAACAAGATAAACAAATCATATATGGATTTAAAAGATTTTGTATCACTTGACAACAGCATGGATATCTAAAGACAAGGGAATATTGTCACTGGCAACAATCCATGGTTGTCTAACGACAAGAGAAAATTGTTGCTTTGATTGACATCACCTTGTTTGCTCAATAACAAAAAAAAAAAACCTTTGTCACTTCATTCAAGAACAAAATGGTTCCATGAGGACAAGATCATTTTCAGTTGGCTTGACAACACTATGTTTATTCGACAATGAAAGATAACACATATTCATTATAGCATGTGGTTAAGGACAAAAGACCAGTGTCACTTGGCTAGCAAGATTTTCCGTTTTAAAAAAAACAATTCTAGAGGAAAGAACGATATTTTTTAACTTCGGTCTATCATCCCACACAACCTATACAACCCACAAGCTCAATCACTTATGTTTCCCTGTTCAGCTTGTCAACCCACACAACCAACAAGCTCCATCAATTGAGTTTATCTGCTCAGCCTGTCATCCCACACAACCCACGAGCTCCATCACTTGAGTTTCTCTGTTCAGCGTGTCATCCAACACAACCCACAAGTTCCATCACTTGAGTTTCTCTATTCAGCCTGTCATCCCACACAACCCACAAGCTCCATCACTTGAGTTTCTCTGTCCAGCCTGTAATCCCACACAACCCACAAACTCCATCACTTATGTTTCCCTGTTAAGCCTGTCATCCCACACAACCCACAAGCTCCATCACTTATGTTTCCCTGTCCAGCCTGTAATCCCACACAACCCACAAGCTAAATCTCTTGAGTTTCCCTGCTCAGCCTGTCATCCCACACAACCCACAAGCTCCATCACTTATGTTTCCCTGCTCAGCCTGTCATCCAACTCAACCCACAAGCTCCATCACATGAGTTTCCCTGCTCAGCCTGTCATCCCGCACAACCCACAAACTCCATCACTTATGTTTCCCTGTCCAGCCTGTCATCCCACACAACCCACAAGCTCCATTACTTATGTTTCCCTGTTAAGCCTGTCATCCCACACAACCCACAAGCTCCATCTCTTGAGCTTCCCTGCTCAGCCTGTCATCCCACACAACCCACAAGCTCCATCACATGAGTTTCCGTGCTCAGGATGTCATCCCGCACAACCCACAAGCTCCATTACTTATGTTTCCCTGTTAAGCCTGTACTCCCGCACAACCCACAAGCTCCATCTCTTGAGCTTCCCTGCTCAGCCTGTCATTCCACACAACCCACCAGCTCCATCTCTTGAGCTTCCCTGCTCAGCCTGTCATTCCACACAACCCACCAGCTCCATCACTTATGTTTCCCAGGTCAGCCTGTCATTCCACACAACCCGCCAGCTCCATCTCTTGAGCTTCCCTGCTCAGCCTGTCCTTCCACACAACCCACCAGCTCCATCACTTATGTTTCCCTATTCAGCCTGTCATTCCACACAACCCACAAGCTCCATCTCTTGAGCTTCCCTGCTCAGCCTGTCATTCCACACAACCCACCAGCTCCATCACTTATGTTTCCCTGCTCAACCTATCATTCCACACAACCCACCAGCTCCATCTCTTGAGCTTCCCTGCTTAGCCTGTCATCCCACACAACCCACCAGCTCCATCACTTATGTTTCCCTGCTCAGCCTGTCATTCCACACAACCCACCAGCTCCATCTCTTGAGCTTCCCTGCTTAGCCTGTCATCCCGCACAACCCACAAGCTCCATCACTTATGTTTCCCTGTTAAGCCTGTACTCCCGCACAACCCACAAGCTCCATCTCTTGAGCTTCCCTGCTCAGCCTGTCATCCCACACAACCCACAAGCTCCATCATTTATGTTTCCCTGTTAAGCCTGTACTCCCGCACAACCCACAAGCTCCATCTCTTGAGCTTCCCTGCTCAGCCTGTACTCCCGCACAACCCACAAGCTCCATTACTTATGTTTCCCTGTTAAGCCTGTACTCCCGCACAACCCACGAGCTCCATTACTTATGTTTCCCTGTCCAGCCTGTCATACCACTCAACCCACAAGCTCCATCTCTTGAGCTTCCCTGCTCAGCCTGTCATCCCACACAACCCACAAGCTCCATCACTTGAGTTTCCCTGTCCAGCCTGTCATCCCACATAACCCACAAGCTCCATCACTTATGTTTCCCTGTCCAGCCTGTCATCCCACTCAACACACAGCTCCATCACTTATGTTTCCCTGTCCAGCCTGTCATCCCACTCAACCCACAAGCTCCATCACTTATGTTTCCCTGTCCAGCCTGTCATCCAACACAACCCACAAGCTCCATCACTTGAGTTTCCCTGTCCAGCCTGTCATCCCACATAACCCACAAGCTCCATCCCTTATGATTCCCTGTCCAGCCTGTCATCCCACTCAACCCACAAGCTCCATCACTTATGTTTCCCTGTTCAGCCTGTCATCCCACACAACCCACAAGCTCCATCCCTTATGATTCCCTGTCCAGCCTGTCATCCCACACAACCCACAAGCTCCATCACTTATGTTTCCCTGTCATGCCTGTCATCCCACACAACCCACAAGCTCCATCACTTATCTTTCCCTGTCCAGCCTGTCATCCCACACAACCCGCAAGCTCCATCACTTATGTTTGCCTGTCCAGCCTGTCATCCCACACAACCCGCAAGCTCCATCACTTATGTTTCCCTGTCCAGCCTGTCATCCCACTCAACCACAAGCTCCATCACTTATGTTCCCCTGTTCAGCCTGTCATCCCACTCAACCCGCAAGCCCCATCACTTATGTTTCCCTGTTCAGCCTGTCATCCCACTCAACCCACAAGTTCCATCACTTATGTTTCCCAGTCCAGCCTGTCATCCCACACAACCCACAAGCTCCATTACTTATGTTTCCCTGTTCAGCCTGTCATCCCACACAACCCACAAGCTCCATCACTTATGTTTCCCTGTCCAGCCTGTCATCCCACTCAACCCACAAGCTCCATCACTTATGTTTCCCTGTCCAGTCTGTCATCCCACACAACCCACAAGCTCCATCACTTATAATTCCCTGTCCAGCCTGTCATTCCACTCAACCCACAAGCTCCATCACTTATGTTTTCCTGTGCAGCCTGTCATCCCTTTCAACCCACAAGCTCCATCACTTATGTTTCCCTGTCCAGCCTGTCATCCCACACAACCCGCAAGCTCCATCACTTGAGTTTCCCTGTCCTGCCTGTCATCCCACATAACCCACAAGCTCCATCACTTATGCTTCACTGTCCAGCCTGTCATCCCACATAACCCACAAGCTCCATCACTTATGTTTCCCTGTCCAGCCTGTCATCCCACACAACCCACAAGCTCCATCATTTATGTTTTCCTGTCCAGCCTGTCATCCGACACAACCCACAAGCTCCATCACTTGAGTTTCCCTGTCCAGCCTGTCATCCCACACAGCCCACAAGCTCCGTCACTTGAGTTTCCCTGTC
>JAWDGP010008094.1:470000-497500 GCA_033675545.1 Elysia crispata | reverse complement strand
TTCTATTTTGGAGTACTGACTTTGTGTCTGGATTTTGCATGTATAGTATACGTCCGTGATTCGGGGTAAGTTGTATTTTGATGTTGGCTGGTGGACTCTATGTCTCTCTCTAAAGATATATAGAGAAAAACTACAAACTACACAAAAGACACAAAACAAATAAACTAACTAATTAATTGCTGTGATAACGAAATAATCAGAACAAGGCACACAGGTAAGTTTGAAATAGTCTATACTAGAGCTTTTTAGGAGGAATACTCGTAATCGTGCAACAACAACAAAAAATGAAAAGAACTGCAAACTCCAAATAAATCTTGAAACCACAAAATATCAATAAGCCGACCCAATAATTAAACGCATGTAAACTAAAACCGAATTACACATGTATAAGCAGAATTTAACCCAAGATTACACCCCTGAACGTAAACTAACACAAAACCAAAATATTAAAAACCAAACTAGGAATTAAAACTAAAACCAATCTGGAATTAAAACTTAGAATTTGAAAAGCAGAGCAACACTAGAATCTACAAGTTAGAAATTAGAACTATAAAGAAGCTACAAAGACGTTACAAAGAACGTTACAAAGAACGTTACAAAGAACGTTACAAAGAACCAAACTAGGAGGTGCACAAATTCAATATACTCAAATGGCTCAGTGGACTAAGTAGACCCTTCCTGAACAATGAAAATAAACATAGACACCGTTATAATCTTCAGGGTAAGTTATATTTTGGAATGTAATGTTTATACACGTATTGTAAATCTTATGCTTAATTAGATTTAGCGCAAGTCAGTATCTTGATGAATGCGTAACTTTAAAAGTTTCTGAATCCCATTCTCGGTATAAATTAAATGTTAATTGTTATCTCTTCTCATACAGTCGTGGGTTTGTTGACAGGCGAGTGACTAAGCATGTTTGACTATTCTTCATTATTTTTATGCCATTATGATAATCGTCTTCTAATTGTGTAACTAGGGTTGCTACTCATTATAAATTGTTTATTATTCATTTTTAAATTCATTACTACTGACAGAGTGTGACCCGTGGCACCAAGCATCATAATAATTAATATAAATATATATGTATATATACATTTTAAGTTCATCTAAATATGCTTTAAATAGCTCATTTTCTGTTATTCCTATATAAGTGTCTTGTTTTTTCGAGGCAACTGTGGAACAGAAACCCTCGAAAAAACAAAAACAGAAAATGAGTTCGAAACCAGATACAATCAGCATACATCAAGCTTTAGACTCAACCGCAAAAAAATCAGCCACAACTTTAAGTGAATTCTTATGGAAACTTAAGGAATCAAAAACCGAATACCACTTATCATGGGATGTATTCGAAAGAGCGCAGCCATACTCAGCAGCAACAAACAGATGCAACCTTTGCATAGCAGAGAAATATTTCTTTCTAAAAACAAAACCAAGCCTCAACACAAGAAGGGAAATATTTTCATCGTGCCCCCACAGAAAGAAACATTTACTACAAAACTACCATTGGCCCGGAAACGAAAATAAACAACAACACAAGGTCGGAACGACAACCGAACACACCTCAGTCATACCCGAAGAGAGCGGAGGACAGGCGACACCTTTGTCCTCCGCTTGAAACACGAGTGTAGTATGCAGAGAATTTAAGGTAAGATCTTCTATATCTATGAAATGCTCCCACAGTTGAGCACTCTTATCAATTATTCCAACTTATCTTCAAACTATATATATATATATAAATATATATTATTTCAAGCTAAGTCAGCAATCACATACAGCCTTCACCAGGGCCTCCTTTGCTTTGCGCTACATACTATCAGATAAAAGAGTATTTGCTGGGCTATTGTACTTGATCCAGCAGTTTTCTGAAGACAATATGTTTCATCAACTATAAAAATTATGATGGGGCGCTTATGTGTGTAAAAATGTATTAAAAAAATTTCACACAGTTAAAAGAAAGTCAAAGGAGAGAAACTGATTGGCATTCCATTTGTTAACAAAAATGCTTTCAATACACATGAGAGGCTAACCATCCATTTACAAAGAGACTAAAGTAAAAAAAAAAATAGAATGTCATCTCGCACTCTTAATCATCGCTTGTAAGTAGGCCCTAGAGTAACAGAATTGATATAAGGAAAGTTATAAGATTATCGAACTATCCTCGGATTGATAGAGAAACTTACAGACTGGAAAGATCCTTTCAGAAGCTTTTTGTAGGACAATTGACGATGTAGTTACAAACAGACTGAGCCTAAAATGTGCGCTTTCTTACCGACTATGCTAATGAGCCATACATAGGACTCTTCAATCAGACAGTGAACATAAAACATTTGTTAACTGATCGTAATAAGATTGTAACATGAGAGAGTGTAAGGTTTCTCTGAAATCTTCTTTCTAGCATCTATCTACAATCAGCTGGACCCCACAATCATTGTGTGAAAGATTTGGCTGAAGAGAGTAATAATCGTATGATAATATTTCCAGCATGGCAGGATCTGGTAAAGAAAAGTAATCGTGTGACAATATTTTCATCATGAGAGAAATGTCTGAAAAGAGAAGTAATCGTGTGACAATATTTTCAGCATGAAAGAAATGGCTGAAAAGAGAAGTAATCGTGTCACAATATTTTCATCTTGAAATAAATGGCTGAAAAGAGAAGCAATCGTGTCACAATAATATTTTCATCTTGAAATAAATGGCTGAAAAGAGAAGTAATCGTGTCACAATATTTTCATCTTGAAATAAATGGCTGAAAAGAGAAGTAATCGTTGACAATATTTTCATCATGAAAGAAATGTCTGAAAAGAGAAGTAATCGGGTGAAAGTATTTTCAGCATGAAAAGACATCAAACCAGACACACCTAGCTCGATCTATCGAGTTTCCGACTTCGACTTCATACCGAGCTCTCCTGTCAAGATAAAAGTCATGGCCTCTGACCTACAAGCAGAAACATCAAGGAGACTTCCATACAGTTGTTTGTTTTGCTAAATTGCTTTTCTTCTTTTGCTATCTTTACTTGTATTTGCTCACGTCTGATCACTGATATTTTGCGTCAATTCATGCAAACCAAGCTTAAAACATAATCAAGCATAACTCTTTGTGAAATGTCAGCCCCACCCTACAAGCGTGGGAAGAAACGTATTTATTCAACTTTAAATGGGAAGGGTGGGAAACTCCTGACTTTACTAATAGGTCAAAGTGTGGATTTATGGTCTTCTTGAGATAGCAACTCACTTATAAGTCAAACTAACAAGCGAGTCAAGCAACTGATCAACTCACTAGCGAGTCAAGCAACTGACCAACTCACTAGCGAGTCCAACAGCTTTCTCTGACTCTGCCCCAATTATCTGCGTATGTCTTTCTTTCTCTTCATCATTTATCTGCGTCCGTCCTTTTTTCTTAGAGTACCGTATGTCGGTAAAAAGCAGAGGTTTAAACTGTACCGCTATAGTGAAATCTGTGCATGTGTATAAGTGTAGCATTTAAAACCTCTTAAAACAATATCATCAACTTATCACCTTTCACAGAAGAGCAGTGCTAATTACAAATACCCAACACCAATCACGGACAAGTCTCTCTTCAATATAAAACAAACGAATTACGCATCACCCTTATCTCTCATTAGTTGAAGTCAGATGGAGAAGTTTCGGTTACATACTATATAAGGCAAGACTTCAATATACTAGACAAGAATTCTATATACAAGGAAAGACTTCTATAGATCAGGCAAGACTTGTACATATCAGGCAAGACTTCTATATACCAGACAAGACTTCTATACACCAAGCTAGACTTCTATGTAACAGGCAAGACTTCTATAGATCAGACAAGACTTCTATATACCAGGCAAGACTTCAATATACCAGCAAGACTTCTATATACCAGGCAAGACATCTATATACCAGGCAAGACTTCTATATACCAGGCAAGACTTCTATATACCAGGCAAGACTTTTATTTACTAGGCAAGACTTCTATATACCAGGCAAGACTTCTTTATACCAGGCAAGACTTCTATGTACCAGGCAAGACTTCTATATACCAGGCAAGACTTCTATATACCAGGCAAGGCTTCTATATACCACGCAAGATTTCTATATACCAGGCAAGACTTCTATATACCAGGCAAGACTTCTATATACCAGGCAAGACTTCTATATACCAGGCAAGACTTCTATATAACACGCAAGACTTCAGTATACCAGGCAAGGCTTCAATATACCAGGCAAGACTTCAATATACCAGCAAGACTTCTATATACCAGGCAAGACTTCAATATACCAGGCAAGACTTCAATATACCCGGCAAGACTTCAGTATACTAGGCAAGGCTTCAATATACCAGGCAAGACTTTTATTTACTAGGCAAGACTTCTATATACCAGGCAAGGCTTCAATATACCACGCAAGACTTCAGTATACCAGGCAAGACTTCAATATACCAGGCAAGACTTCTATATACCAAGCAAGACTTCAATATATCACGCAAGACTTCAATATACCACGCAAGACTTTTATATACCACGGAAGACTTCTGTATACCACGCAAGGCTTCAATAAAGCAGCAAGACTTCTATATACTAGAGAAGACTTCACTATACCAGGCAAGACTTCAATATACCAGGCAAGACTTCTATATACCAGGGAAGACTTCAATATGCCAGCAAGACTTCTATATACCACGCAAGACTTCAGTATACCAGGCAAGGCTTCAATATACCAGCAAGACTTCTATATACTAGACAAGACTTCGCTATACCAGGCAAGACTTCTATATACCACGCAAGACTTCAGTATACCAGGCAAGGCTTCAATATACCAGCAAGAATTCTATATACCAGGCAAGACTTCTATATACCAGGCAAGACTTCTATATACCAGCAAGACTTCTATATACCAGGCAAGACTTCAGTATACCAGGCAAGACTTCAATATACCAGGCAAGACTTCTATATATCACGCAAGACTTCTATATACCACGCAAGACTTCAGTATACCAGGCAAGGCTTCAATATACCAGCAAGACTTCTATATACCACGCAAGACTTCAGTATACTAGGCAAGGCTTCAATATACCAGCAAGACTTCTATATACCACGCAAGACTTCAGTATACCAGGCAAGGCTTCAATATACCAGCAAGACTTCTATATATACTAGACAAGACTTCACTATACCAGGCAAGACTTCTATATACCACGCAAGACTTCAGTATACCAGGCAAGGCTTCAATATACCAGCAAGACTTCTATATACCACGCAAGACTTCAGTTTACCAGGCAAGGCTTCAATATACCAGCAAGACTTCTATATACTAGACAAGACTTCACTATACCAGGCAAGACTTCTATATACCACGCAAGACTTCAGTATACCAGGCAAGGCTTCAATATACCAGCAAGACTTGTATATACTAGACAAGACTTCACTATACCAGGCAAGACTTCTATATACCACGCAAGACTTCAGTATACCAGGCAAGACTTCAATATACCAGGCAAGACTTCTATATACCAGGCAAGACTTCTATATACCAGGCAAGGCTTCAATATACCAGGCAAGACTTCTATATACCACGCAAGACTTCAGTATACCAGGTAAGGCTTCAATATACCAGCAAGACTTCTATATACCAGGCAAGACTTCAGTATACCAGGCAAGACTTCAATATACCACGCAAGACTTCTATATACCAGGCAAGACTTCTGTATACCAGGCAAGACTTCAATATACCAGCAAGACTTCTATATACTAGACAAGACTTCACTATACCAGGCAAGACTTCTATATACCACGCAAGACTTCAGTATACCAGGCAAGGCTTCAATATACCAGCAAGACTTCTATATACCAGGCAAGACTTCTATATACCAGGCAAGACTTCTATATACCAGCAAGACTTCTATATAACAGGCAAGACTTCAATATACCAGGCAAGACTTCAATATACCATTACCAACCAACAAAGCAAAGGTGCGATTATTCATATATGAAGCCACTCTCAGACAAGACTCCAAAAGACTCTGTGGAACTAATAATGGAAACAAATTAACCAGCCCTTGAACCCGCCAACATCTATGTGAGGCTGCCCAGACCAGAAAAAAGTGACGACAATTGAGAGATACAAGAGTTGTTATACAAATTCGCCCAGTTGGAAGTATCTGTGGACCTCTCGGCGAACGGGCCTTAACTAAAGTAAAGAACTAAATCTGTCGGAGTATTTCTCACTCCATTAAATTTCCAGTCACAGTCCTGACTTAGTCGGTTATTGCCGCGTCCTCTGTTTCTAGTGTACCTGATATTCGTTCAGGAACTAGTAGGAGTGAAAGCTCTCTCTCTCTCTCTCTCTCTCTCTCTCTCTCTCTCTCTCTCTCTCTCTCTCTCTCTCTCCCTTCCCGTGCGTCTCTGTATTTTTTCCTCTCCACTCTTCCTCCTTCCCATATTACTCTGTGTCCCCACCATTCATAGAGTTCAATTGGCAGTATAAATACCAATTGTTGCCATAGAAACTCACAGGAAATACAAAGGGACTGTACTCTTCTCTCCTGTGATAAAAGGTCAAGGCCGTATGATGCGACTACAGAGGAAAGCCTACAACCACAGCGCTTTCCCCAGGGACTGAGCAACAGGTGAATAGCCTCCACCAGCAACGTTAGAGGTTTTCTCTCTCTGGTTTTATAGAAGGGTAAAAACGTCACTTAGCATTTTGATTTTTTTACGGTGACTAAATCATAGCGACCAGATTCGCTGTCCTCCCGCGCTGTCTAATTGCCTCCCCTGGGAGATGCCGGAACACACCACAGCCAAGGTCAGGTTTAGGATGGCTCAGACCTACAGGAAATGACGGCAGAACTTTCAAGGACATGATCGTATTTTACGATCACTCACAAACATATCTGGGGCGGGGTGGATATTGACGTTTTATCCTAATAGATCTATGTGTGTTTGCTTATGTGTCTGTAATTCTGTTGACATACACGACTTTGGTTTTTGGCAACAAAACATCGAATGGATTTCAATCGTGACGAGAACGGTGTCGATGCTTTGTTTCCGAATGTGAAAGACTAACGTGATGAAACAATCACTAATAAAATCTTTGGGACTCTATATCTCCACTAACACCTTCGTCAGAACAAAACAGGGAAGAAAAGAAAGGAGTTGGACAGCACAGCGGAGTCGTGGAGTATTTCATCGATTCACGAAAACGCAACGTAAGGACTTTCAAATATCAACAGTGGAGAACAGTTGGCTCAATGAGAAGCTGCCACCTCGGCAAATGTTATAAAATATTGAATGTCGGCCCCACCCATAAGCCTCAAATAATCAATTTAGGAATTAATTTCACAGTTGTCCTTTTACATCCCAAAGTTCACAATCAGAGAATCAGAAAAAACTTTGTGTCAGCATCGAGTAATGATTTAAGTTGATCAATACTTGTTTAGCACGGATGCAACCTTTACCCATGACGATCTATCTTCAAAGTCGGTCCAATATATTATATACAAGAGGTTATATTAATAAAGATTTTTTTTTTGTCCACAATAAAAAACTTATGACATCATCAAAGCATCGGAAATCGGCTTGACGTTCTCTGAGCTGTGACCTGACTGAGACTTTGCTGTAGAAATGACAGCCGCCACAAGTAAAGAGCGGCCTGATCTCTCATGCACTTCCTTAGACAGTTTTATCTCCATCTCTCATCAGGCTGCCTTAGATCAGTTTCTCTCTATCTCTCATCACGCTTCCTTAGATCAGTTTCTCTCCATCTCTCATCAGGCTGCCTTCGATCAGTTTTATCTCCATCTCTAATCAGGCTGCCTTAGATCAGTTTCTCTCTATCTCTCATCACGCTTCCTTAGACAGTTTTATCTCTATCTCTCATCAGGCTGCCTTAGATCAGTTTTATCTCCATCTCTCATCAGGCTGCCTTAGATCAGTTTCTCTCTATCTCTCATCACGCTTCCTTAGATCAGTTTTATCTCCATCTCTCATCAGGCTGCCTTAGATCAGTTTTATCTCCATCTCTCATCACACTTCCTTAGACAGTTTTATCTCCATCTCTCATCAGGCTGCCTTAGATCAGTTTTATCTCCATCTCTCATCACGCTTCCTTAGACAGTTTTATCTCTATCTCTCATCACGCTTCCTTAGACAGTTTTATCTCCATCTCTCATCACGCTTCCTTAGACAGTTTTATCTCTATCTCTCATCACGCTTCCTTAGACAGTTTTATCTCTATCTCTCATCACGCTTCCTTAGACAGTTTTATCTCCATCTCTCATCACGCTTCCTTAGACAGTTTTATCTCCATCTCTCATCAGGCTGCCTTAGATCAGTTTCTCTCTATCTCTCATCACGCTTCCTTAGATCAGTTTCTCTCTATCTCTCATCAGGCTGCCTTAGATCAGTTTCTCTCTATCTCTCATGCACTTCCTTAGACAGTTTTATCTCCATCTCTCATCACGCTTCCTTAGATCAGTTTCTCTCTATCTCTCATGCACTTCCTTAGACAGTTTTATCTCCATCTCTCATCAGGCTGCCTTAGATCAGTTTCTCTCTATCTCTCATGCACTTCCTTAGAGAGTTTTATCTCCATCTCTAATCAGGCTGGCTTAGATCAGTTTCTCTCTATCTCTCATGCAATTCCTTAGACAGTTTTATCTCCATCTCTCATCAGGCTGCCTTAGATCAGTTTCTCTCTATCTCTCATCAGGCTGCCTTAGATCAGTTTCTCTCTATCTCTCATGCACTTCCTTAGAGAGTTTTATCTCCATCTCTAATCAGGCTGGCTTAGATCAGTTTCTCTCTATCTCTCATGCACTTCCTTAGACAGTTTTATCTCCATCTCTCATCAGGCTGCCTTAGATCAGTTTCTCTCTATCTCTCATCAGGCTGCCTTAGATCAGTTTCTCTCTATCTCTCATGCACTTCCTTAGACAGTTTTATCTCCATCTCTCATCAGGCTGCCTTAGATCAGTTTCTCTCTATCTCTCATCACGCTTCCTTAGACAGTTTTATCTCCATCTCTCATCACGCTTCCTTAGATCAGTTTCTCTCTATCTCTCATGCACTTCCTTAGACAGTTTTATCTCCATCTCTCATCACGCTTCCTTAGACAGTTTTATCTCCATCTCTCATCACGCTTCCTTAGACAGTTTAATCTCTATCTTTCATCAGGCTGCCTTAGATCAGTTTCTCTCTATCTCTCATCACGCTTCCTTAGACAGTTTTATCTCTATCTCTCATCAGGCTGCCTTAGATCAGTTTCTCTCTATCTCTCATCACGCTTCCTTAGACAGTTTTATCTCCATCTCTCATCACGCTTCCTTAGACAGTTTTATCCCCATCTCTCATCAGGCTGCCTTAGATCAGTTTCTCTCTATCTCTCATCACGCTTCCTTAGACAGTTTTATCTCTATCTCTCATCACGCTTCCTTAGACAGTTTTATCTCCATCTCTCATCACGCTTCCTTAGACAGTTTTATCTCCATCTCTCATCACGCTTCCTTAGACAGTTTTATCTCCATCTCTCATCACGCTTCCTTAGATCAGTTTCTCTCTATCTCTCATCACGCTTCCTTAGACAGTTTTATCTCCATCTCTCATCACGCTTCCTTAGACAGTTTTATCTCCATCTCTCATCAGGCTGCCTTAGATCAGTTTCTCTCTATCTCTCATCACGCTTCCTTAGACAGTTTTATCTCTATCTCTCATCACGCTTCCTTAGACAGTTTTATCTCCATCACCCATCGCACTTCCTTAGACAGTTTTATCTCCATCACCCATCGCACTTCCTTACACAGTTTTATCTCCATCACCCATCGCACTTCCTTAGACAGTTTTATCTCTATCTCTCATCACGCTTCCTTAGACAGTTTTATCTCCATCTCTCATCAGTCTGCCTTAGATCAGTTTTCTCTCTATCTCTCATCACGCTTCCTTAAACAGTTTTATATCCATCACCCATCGCACTTCCTTAGATCAGTCTCTCTCTATCTCTCATCAAGCTTCCTGAGACAGTTTAATCTCCATCTCTCATCAGGCTGCCTTAGATCACTTTCTCTCTATCTCTCATCGCGCTTCCTTAGATCATTTTTCTCTCAATCTTTCATGGCGCTTCCTTAGACAGTTTTATCTCCATCACCCATCGCGCTTCCTTAGACAGTTTTATCTCTATCTCTCATCACGCTTCCTTAGACAGTTTTATCTCTATCTCTCATCACGCTTCCTTAGACAGTTTTATCTCTATCTCTCATCACGCTTCCTTAGACAGTTTTATCTCCATCTCTCATGCACTTCCTTAGACAGTTTTATCTCCATCTCTCATCACGCTTCCTTAGACAGTTTTATCTCTATCTCTCATCAGGCTGCCTTAGATCAGTTTCTCTCTATCTCTCATCACGCTTCCTTAGACAGTTTTATCTCTATCTCTCATCAGGCTGCCTTAGATCAGTTTCTCTCTATCTCTCATCACGCTTCCTTAGATAGTTTTATCTCCATCTCTCATCACGCTTCCTTAGACAGTTTTATCTCCATCTCTCATCAGGCTGCCTTAGATCAGTTTCTCTCTATCTCTCATGCACTTCCTTAGACAGTTTTATCTCCATCTCTCATCAGGCTGCCTTAGATCAGTTTTTCTCTATCTCTCATGGACTTCCTTAGACAGTTTTATCTCCATCTCTCATCAGGCTGCCGTAGATCAGTTTCTCTCTATCTCTCATGCAATTCCTTAGACAGTTTTATCTCCATCTCTCATCAGGCTTCCTTAGATCAGTTTCTCTCTATCTCTCATCAGGCTGCCTTAGATCAGTTTCTCTCTATCTCTCATGCACTTCCTTAGACAGTTTTATCTCCATCTCTCATCACGCTTCCTTAGATCAGTTTCTCTCTATCTCTCATGCACTTCCTTAGACAGTTTTATCTCCATCTCTCATCAGGCTGCCTTAGATCAGTTTCTCTCTATCTCTCATGCACTTCCTTAGAGAGTTTTATCTCCATCTCTAATCAGGCTGGCTTAGATCAGTTTCTCTCTATCTCTCATGCAATTCCTTAGACAGTTTTATCTCCATCTCTCATCAGGCTGCCTTAGATCAGTTTCTCTCTATCTCTCATCAGGCTGCCTTAGATCAGTTTCTCTCTATCTCTCATGCACTTCTTTAGACAGTTTTATCTCCATCTCTCATCAGGCTGCCTTAGATCAGTTTCTCTCTATCTCTCATGCACTTCCTTAGACAGTTTTATCTCCATCTCTCATCACGCTTCCTTAGATCAGTTTCTCTCTATCTCTCATGCACTTCCTTAGACAGTTTTATCTCCATCTCTCATCACGCTTCCTTAGACAGTTTTATCTCTATCTCTCATCACGCTTCCTTAGACAGTTTTATCTCTATCTCTCATCACGCTTCCTTAGACAGTTTTATCTCTATCTCTCATCACGCTTCCTTAGACAGTTTTATCTCTATCTCTCATCACGCTTCCTTAGACAGTTTTATCTCTATCTCTCATCACGCTTCCTTAGACAGTTTTATCTCTATCTCTCATCACGCTTCCTTAGACAGTTTTATCTCTATCTCTCATCACGCTTCCTTAGACAGTTTTATCTCCATCTCTCATGCACTTCCTTAGACAGTTTTATCTCTATCTCTCATCACGCTTCCTTAGACAGTTTTATCTCTATCTCTCATCACGCTTCCTTAGACAGTTTTATCTCTATCTCTCATCAGGCTGCCTTAGATCAGTTTCTCTCTATCTCTCATCACGCTTCCTTAGACAGTTTTATCTCCATCTCTCATCACGCTTCCTTAGACAGTTTTATCCCCATCTCTCATCAGGCTGCCTTAGATCAGTTTCTCTCTATCTCTCATCACGCTTCCTTAGACAGTTTTATCTCTATCTCTCATCACGCTTCCTTAGACAGTTTTATCTCCATCTCTCATCACGCTTCCTTAGACAGTTTTATCTCCATCTCTCATCACGCTTCCTCAGAGAGTTTTATCTCCATCTCTCATCACGCTTCCTTAGATCAGTTTCTCTCTATCTCTCATCACGCTTCCTTAGACAGTTTTATCTCCATCTCCCATCACGCTTCCTTAGACAGTTTTATCTCCATCTCTCATCAGGCTGCCTTAGATCAGTTTCTCTCTATCTCTCATCACGCTTCCTTAGACAGTTTTATCTCCATCTCTCATCAGGCTGCCTTAGACAGTTTTATCTCTATCTCTCATCAGGCTGCCTTAGATCAGTTTCTCTCTATCTCTCATGCACTTTCTTAGACAGTTTTATCTCCATCTCTCATCACGCTTCCTTAGACAGTTTTATCTCCATCTCTCATCACGCTTCCTTAGACAGTTTTATCTCCATCTCTCATGCACTTCCTTAGACAGTTTTATCTCCATCTCTCATCACGCTTCCTTAGACAGTTTTATCTCCATCTCTCATCACGCTTCCTTAGACAGTTTTATCTCTATCTCTCATCAGGCTGCCTTAGATCAGTTTCTCTCTATCTCTCATCACGCTTCCTTAGACAGTTTTATCTCCATCTCTCATCAGGCTGCCTTAGACAGTTTTATCTCTATCTCTCATCAGGCTGCCTTAGATCAGTTTCTCTCTATCTCTCATGCACTTCCTTAGACAGTTTTATCTCCATCTCTCATCACGCTTCCTTAGACAGTTTTATCTCTATCTCTCATCACGCTTCCTTAGACAGTTTTATCTCTATCTCTCATCACGCTTCCTTAGACAGTTTTATCTCTATCTCTCATCACGCTTCCTGAGACAGTTTTATCTCTATCTCTCATCATGCTTCCTTAGACAGTTTTATATCTATCTCTCATCACGCTTCCTTAGACAGTTTTATCTCTATCTCTCATCACGCTTCTTTAGACAGTTTTATCTCTATCTCTCATCACGCTTCCTTAGACAGTTTTTTCTCTATCTCTCATCACGCTTCCTTAGACAGTTTTATCTCTATCTCTCATCACGCTTCTTTAGACAGTTTTATCTCTATCTCTCATCACGCTTCCTTAGACAGTTTTATCTCTATCTCTCATCACGCTTCTTTAGACAGTTTTATCTCTATCTCTCCTCACGCTTCCTTAGACAGTTTTATCTCTATCTCTCATCACGCTTCCTTAGACAGTTTTATCTCTATCTCTCATGCACTTCCTTAGACAGTTTTATCTCCATCTCTCATCAGGCTGCCTTAGATCAGTTTCTCTCTATCTCTCATGCACTTCCTTAGACAGTTTTATCTCCATCTCTCATCAGGCTGCCTTAGATCAGTTTCTCTCTATCTCTCATCACGCTTCCTTAGATCACTTTCTCTCCATCTCTCATCACGATCCTTAGATCAGTTTTCTCTCTATCTCTCATCACGCTTCGTTAGATCAGTTTTCTCTCTATCTCTCATCACGCTTCCTTAATTCAGTTTTCTCTCTATCTCTCATCACGCTTCCTTAGATCAGTTTTCTCTCTATCTCTCATCACGCTTCCTTAGATCAGTTTCTCTCTAAATCTCATCCAGCTTTCTTAGATCAGTTTTCTCTCTATCTCTCATCACGCTTCCTTAGATAGTTTTATCTCTATCTCTCATCACGCTTCCTTAGACAGTTTTATCTCTATCTCTCATCACGCTTCCTTAGACAGTTTTATCTCTATCTCTCATCACGCTTCCTTAGACAGTTTTATCTCTATCTCTCATCACGCTTCTTTAGACAGTTTTATCTCTATCTCTCATCACGCTTCCTTAGACAGTTTTATCTCCATCACCCATCGCACTTCCTTAGACAGTTTTATCCTCATCACCCATCGCACTTCCTTAGATCACTTTCTCTCTATCTCTCATCACGCTTCCTTAGATCAGTTTTCTCTCTATCTCTCATCACGCTTCCTTAGACAGTTTTATCTCCATCTCTCATCAGGCTGCCTTAGATCAGTTTCTCTCTATCTCTCATCACGCTTCCTTAGATCACTTTCTCTCCATCTCTCATCACGATCCTTAGATCAGTTTTCTCTCTATCTCTCATCACGCTTCCTTAGATCAGTTTTCTCTCTATCTCTCATCACGCTTCCTTAATTCAGTTTTCTCTCTATCTCTCATCACGCTTCCTTAGATCAGTTTTCTCTCTATCTCTCATCACGCTTCCTTAGATCAGTTTCTCTCTAAATCTCATCAACCTTTCTTAGATCAGTTTTCTCTCTATCTCTCATCACGCTTCCTTAGACAGTTTTATCTCCATCACCCATCGCACTTCCTTAGATCAGTTTCTCTGTATCTCTCATCACGCTTCCTTAGACAGTTTTATCTCCATCACCCATCGCACTTCCTTAGATCAGTTTCTCTCTGTCTCTCATGCACTTCCTTAGATCAATTTTCTCTCTATCTCTCATCACGCTTTGTTAGAAAGTTTTCTCTCTATCTCTCATCACGCTTCCTTAGATCACTTTCTATCTCTCTTCGCGCTTCCTAAGATCACTTTCTCTCTATCTCTCATCACGTTTCCTTAGATCAGTTTTATCTCTATCTCTCATCACGCTTCCTTAGATCAGTTTCTCTCTATCTCTCATCACGCTTCCTTAGACAGTTTTATCTCTATCTCTCATCACGCTTCCTTAGACAGTTTTCTCTCTATCTCTCATCACGCTTCCTTAGACAGTTTTATCTCCATCACCCATCGCACTTCCTTAGATCAGTTTCTCTCTATCTCTCATCACGCTTACTTAGACAGTTTTATCTCTATCTCTCATCACGCTTCCTTAGAAAGTTTTATCTCCATCTCTCATCACGCTTCCTTAGATCAGTTTCTCTCTATCTCTCATCACGCTTCATTAGATAGTTTTATCTCCATCTCTCATCACACTTCCTTAGATCAGTTTCTCTCTATCTCTCATCACGCTTTGTTAGATAGTTTCATCTCCATCTCTCATCACGCTTTCTTAGATCAGTTTCTCTCTATCTCTCATCACGTTTCATTAGATAGTTTTATTTCTATCTCTCATCACGCTTCATTAGATAGTTTAATTTCCATCTCTCATCACACTTCTTTAGATCAGTTTCTCTCTATCTCTCATCACGCTTCAATAGATAGTTTTATCTCTATCTCTCATCACGCTTTCTTAGATCAGTTTCTCTCTATCTCTCATCACGCTTCATTAGATAGTTTTATCTCTATCTCTCATCACGCTTCATTAGATAGTTTTATCTCTATCTCTCATCACGTTTCATTAGATAGTTTTATCTCTATCTCTCATCACGCTTTCTTAAATCAGTTTCTCTCTATCTCTCATCACGCTTCATTAGATAGTTTTATCTCCATCTCTCATCACGCTTTCTTACATCAGTTTCTCTCTATCTCTCATCACGCTTCATTAGATAGTTTTATCTCTATCTCTCATCACGCTTTCTTAGATCAGTTTCTCTCTATCTCTCATCACGCTTCATTAGATAGTTTTATCTCTATCTCTCATCACGCTTCATTAGATAGTTTTATCTCTATCTCTCATCACGCTTCATTAGATAGTTTTATCTCTATCTCTCATCACGCTTTCTTAGATCAGTTTCTCTCTATCTCTCATCACGCTTCATTAGATAGTTTTATCTCTATCTCTCATCACGCTTCATTAGATAGTTTTATCTCCATCTCTCATCACGCTTTCTTAGATCAGTTTCTCTCTATCTCTCATCACGCTTCATTAGATAGTTTTATCTCTATCTCTCATCACGCTTCATTAGATAGTTTTATCTCCATCTCTCATCACACTTCCTTAGATCAGTTTCTCTCTATCTCTCATCACGCTTCATTAGATAGTTTTATCTCCATCTCTCATCACGCTTCCTTAGATCAGTTTCTCTCTATCCCTCATCACGCTTTGTTAGATAGTTTTATCTCCATCTCTCATCACGCTTTGTTAGATAGTTTTCTCTCTATCTCTCATCACGCTTCCTTAGATCACTTTCTATCTCTCATCGCGCTTCCTAAGATCAGTTTTCTCTCTATCTTTCATCGCGCTTCCGTAGACAGTTTTCTCTCTATCTCTCATCGCGCTTTCTTGGATCAGTTTTTTCTTTTTCTCTCATCACGCTTCCTTAGACCAGTTCTCGCTATCTCTTATCGCGCTTCTTTAGATCAGTTTTCTCTTTTTCTCCTATCGCGCTTCTTTAGATTAGTTTTCTCTCTATCTCTCATCGCGCTTTCTTGGATCAGTTTTCTCTTTTTCTCCCATCACGCTTCCTTAAACAGTTTTCTCTCTATCTCTTATCGCGCTTCTTTAGATCAGTTTTCTCTTTATCTCCTATCGCGCTTCTTTAGATCAGTTTTCTCTCTATCTCTTATCGCGCTTCTTTAGATCAGTTTTCTCTCTATCTCTTATCGCGCTTCTTTAGATCAGTTTTCTCTCTATCTCTTATCGCGCTTCTTTAGATCAGTTTTCTCTCTATCTCTTATCGCGCTTCTTTAGATCAGTTTTCTCTCTATCTCTTATCGCGCTTCTTTAGATCAGTTTTCTCTCTATCTCTTATCGCGCTTCTTTAGATCAGTTTTCTCTCTATCTCTTATCGCGCTTCTTTAGATCAGTTTTCTCTCTATCTCTCATCGCGCTTCCTTAGATCAGTTTCTCTCTATCTCTTATCACGCTTCCTTAGATCAGTTTCTCTCTATCTCTTATAAAGCTGCCTTAGATCAGTTTTCTCTCTTTCTCTCATCACGCTTCCTTAGATCAGTTTCTCTCTATCTCTTATAAAGCTGCCTTAGATCAGTTTCTCTCTATCTCTCATCACGCTGCCTGAGATCAGTTTCTGTCTATCTTTCATCACGCTTTATTAGATAGTTTTCTCTCTATCTCTCACCGCGCTTCCCTAGATCAGTTTTCACTCTATCTTTCATCGCGCTGCCTTAGATCAGTTTCTCTCTATCTCTCATCACGCTTCCTGAGATCAGTTTCTCTCTATCTCTCATCAAATTGTAAAGTTGCATCGAGTTATTTTAAAGTGTTGTTCAACCTATGTTATAATATGAAACCTTGTGTTACACAAACAAATTATGCTGTTGTAACTGTGTTTCGGGGCTCACTCTCCGTTCCCCCCGCCCCCCCTTTCCCTTTATTCTATACTATATGCTCAGTGTCATGAAACAGGGCTTGACGAGACTTGTGCACAGAAAACTTTTTATTTGTTAATGGTGCTTACATTATTGGGAAAGTTTTCAACACCTCAACACCAGTATTAGCAATTGATAAGATTTTCCAAATCTCAACATCAACATCAGCAACGGAATCGTTACAACTACAGATAGTTGCATGAACATTCTACTTTTTTCATTTGTCTCTCAATCTATCTCTTTCTCTTTGTCCACGTGTCTCTGTCTCTCTCTTTCGACAGACTGTCTATTTATCAATCTGTCTGTCTGTCTGTCTGTCTGTCTCTCTCTCTCTCTCCCTCTCTCTCTCTCTCTCTCTCTCTCTCTCTCTATCTATCTATCCTAAGTCAAAACCCGAAAGGCTGTGACTAGAGATTTCTTGAGTGTCCTATAGAGAGCTGCTGGTCCCTAGAGGTCAACGTTTCCCTCAAAGCGAAATGACGTCCCAAACTGTCACATCTTGTGAGAAACGAACTGAATTGAGGAGATTTTTTGAGCTTCGATATCTCTCACCAAGTGTAGGCTAACAACCAACCAATGCGGAAGCTTTGCCGATAGTTTCTCCTACTTGGCAGAGCAGGTAGAAACACAAACACTTCCAGGTTGAACGGAAAACCCCGATGCTTTCTATCTGGCACAGTTTCAAAGAGAGCATCAGGAAGCAGATCAGATCAGATCAGATCAGATTTAGGTCTAGTCGCGGCCTGGCGGACTCGCGGTGAAGTGTGCTCAGTTTTAACTGAATTGAAATGTCAAGCAGGCTTGGGACAGTTATTATCTCGTTACGTCACAGGCATATCTGCTATCGATTACTGACATCGTAAGGTGTTAAAAGAGAGAGAAAGAGAAACAGAGAGATAGATTGATAAATAGACATATGTAAAGGGAGAAAGAAGGGAGAAAGAGATAGATAGATAAGCAGATAGAGAAAAAAAAGAGAGATAGAGAGGTAGAGAGAGATGTATATATGACAGAGAGAGAAAGAGATAGAGAGTGAGAGAGTGAAAGAGGAATGATAGACAAAGAAAGCGAGTGCGTAAGAGAGAAAAAGATAGAGAAAGAGAGAGAAAGATAGAGAGAAAAAAGAGTCAGAGAATATGAGAGACATAGAGTGAGAGAGAAACTAGAAGAAGAGACACTGACAGAAGCAGAGAAAGAGGAAAGTGATCAAATGAGATTATCATAGCGACAGAAAGGCAGAGTAAAAAGAAAAGAGAAAAGGGGAATAAAACAATGAGAGAAACACGAATTTACTGCGATGAATGGAGAGAGAGAGAGAGAGAGAGAGAGAGAGAGAGAGAGAGAGAGAGAGAGAGAGAGAGAGAGAGAGAGAGAGAGAGAGAGAGAGAGAGAGAGAGCGATAGACATACATAAAAAAAAAAACCTTCGCTGACAGACACACAGTAAGACAGAGTAGGCAACTATTTTTGAAAGGACAGAATGAAGTAGCAGCGAGCAGCTCTGATGGATTTTATTCCCACCCTGACGCCGACGAGCAACCTCCTGCTGTGTACAGCATCAACCCAGCTGGTCACAGTTCTGTGTTGTAAAACATATCCTCGCTGATTCCCTCATTAGTGGACGCACAGAGTGCCTTCTCAGAGGGAATGCTCGAACTTCGCGTGTTCTTATCTCCTTTCAACAGAAAATACTCGATTTTTTTTACGCCTAAGGGATGTCTTGACACTGTAGCAAAAAATAAGAAAAAAAAAAAACCATTGAAAAAAACAAAACAATACAAATTTTCATGGACTTTTTAGCTGTTTTATAGGAGACGGGTGGCCTATTACGTTATCTCAGACAGGAGATAAAGTCTACATCTGAGCCTGATAAAAATCTACAAAGTACGAGCACAATTTTTTTCTGGTTATGCACCGAATGCGACAAATTTGATTATTTCTTTTTCTCTAGTTTGAAGTCCAATTTCTTCGCATTCCTCACCTTTTCCAGCAAAAAAGTGTAAGTATCGTGTTGATTGCAAAGCTTCCTTCGTATGATACTATGAGGTCTTCTCAAACTATTTGTTAGCAATGTTTCAAGCAGCCTCAAATTGTTGCTCTCAAAGACGCCGATACTTTTGATTTTTTTTTTTACCTGCGGGATTATTAGAAAGGTTATAAACGCGAGAATCCGGATGAATTCTGCACCGCCCGACTCTACATGTCTGTTGATTCAATGATTGTCTACCGTAACATTGGCCGTGACTTTCACACAATTTGCCATCATCAGCGCTAATTTTCATGAGGGCGACCCCTAATATGACCTGTACAATATACATGTTACAGAAATAACTGGGCTTTAATACGACATTCAACTCATGCGATCATAACATTTTTGATAACCTTATCTCCTTTATAAAAGATTTGAAGATTTCAATACATTGATATAAAAACTGGCAGTTATGTTAAAACAGAGGCGGAAGCCCGCAGGTCACCATCCATAGTATTCTGGGCGTGTTAAGCAAATAAATCAATGGATCATGTGTTGATTACCTTTTCATTGACTCATTGTAGCCCAGTGTAATTCTATCCAAGTATATTTAATTGACTCATTTTAGCTAGTGTAATTCTATACAAGTGTATTGATTAGCTCCTTATTGACTTATTTCAGCCCAGTGTAATTCTACACAAGTATAATGATTACCCTCTCAGTGACTCATTCTAGCCTAGTGTAATTCTAATTTGTGTCCTATTGACTTGAGTATTGTATTGTTTATCTTGTCATTGACTCATTCTAGCCAAGTGTAATTCTAATTTGTGTCGTATTGACTTGAGTATTGTATTGTTTATCTTGTCATTGACTCATTCTAGCCAAGTGTAATTCTAATTTGTGTCGTATTGACTTGAGTATTGTATTGTTTATCTTGTCATTGACTCATTCTAGCCTAGTGTAATTCTAATTTGTATCCTATTGACTTGAGTATTGTATTGTTTATCTTGTCATTGACTCATTCTGGTCTCATGTGTTGATTACCTTGTTATTGACACATTACTGTCTCGTGTGTTGATTAACTTGACATTGACACTTTACTGTCTCGTGAGATCATTAACTTGACATTGACACCTTGGTTACTGCCTCATGAGTTGATTAACTTGACTATGACACTTTCTTGTCTGGTGTATTGATAAAATTGACATTGACACTTTACTGTCTCATGAGTTGATTAACTTGACTTTGACACCTTACTGTCTCATAAATTAATTAACTTGACATTGACACCTTACTGTCTCATGGATTGATTAACTTGACATTGACACCTTACTGTCTCATGAGTTGATTAACTTGACATTGACACCTTACTGTCTCATGTATTGATAAACTTGATATAGACACCTTACTGTCTCATGAGTTGATTAACTTGAAATTGACACCTTACTGTCTCTTGAGTTGATTAACTCGACTATGACACTTTCTTGTCTCGTGTATTGATAAACTTGATATTGACACCTTCTTGTCTCGTGTAATGATGACTCAGTCTGAGGTCGCGTGTTTTGTCCAGATCTCCCTGATCAAGCGTTATCGTATAAATGAGTGTGAGTAAATTCATGTTTACGCTTTTGTTTTAATTTTAGAGCAGCAACATATTGTGCTCTGACAGAACTGATGTTTCAGTATAATAGACACAATGTAAGACCTCACTAAAGGCCACTAGAGGTCGTTAAAACAGAAATTTGAAGAATAGGATTATGTAAGCAATCATCAGAAAATACTTTAACTTTGGTAGAAAACGGGCGCTCAACCTCTATCTTCCCCAAGTATAATAACCAGTAATGCGCAAGCTCACCTTAAAAATCATTAGTGAAACTCTTTTATTAACGTAGATGCATCCATCAGATCTGAAATCTTACTCTCGGAGGCAAACTGCGAAACAGTCACGCATAGGGTCTGCATAAACAACAGAAAAAAGATCCTAATCAACAACATAGACCTCATAATGTGCTTTTCTCTTTGTGAGTGATTAAATAATGGAGATAATATGAGAAAAAAGGAAACAGTACAGAGACTGAGATATAAACAAAAAGAGGATTTGAATGGGTGATTTGATAAGCAGACACCGGCAAAAAGCAAGCTACCCTCACTTGTGCATGCTTTGTCAATAATGACAAAACTGTTTGTATAATGACGCAAATGGCAGTGGATGCAGCGTTTTAACAGCGGCTGTGAAACAAGAGCAAACACCGTAATATTTCCAGTAATTACAATGGTAGAGGAGAAGAATGGAAACATATCTCTATAGAGCGATAATGCGTGTTTCAGGTAACGAGAAGAGATAGAGAACAAGAGGTAGATTCCACTTCCTAGAGCTATGGGAGAAAACTAAACACTTCAACAACTGGTCTTGATGATGCCACGAACACAGTTTTGTTCCATGGCGTCCATGTTTAAAATACTAGGAAAAAAACTGTAGATTTCTCCATTCACCTTCACTCTTGATTTGTCCACTTTCTTCAGTTACATGAAAAAACATTAGATATAGACGGTATGTATCAAGGAAGGATTTAAGCACTAGACGGTTTGTGAGAACAAATGATTTGATATGTACACAGTGTGCACAAAGGGAAGATTAGATAGTAGGAGGTTTGTGGGAACAAAATATTAGATACACAGTGTGCACCAAGGGAAGATTAGATAGTAGAAGGTTTGTGAGAACAAAATATTAGATAAACAGTGTGCAGGAAGGGAAGATTAGATAGTAGAAGGTTTGTGGGAACGAAATATTTCATACATAAATTGCATCAAGGGAAGCTTAGATAGTAGGAGGTTTGTGAGAACAAAATATTAGATACACAGTATGCATCAAGGGAAGATTAGATAGTAGAAGGTTTATGAGAACAAAATATTAGATAAACAGTGTGCAGGAAGGGAAGCTTAGATAGTAGAAGGTTTGTGGGAACGAAATATTTCATACATAAATTGCATCAAGGGAAGCTTAGATAGTAGGAGGTTTGTGAGAACAAAATATTAGATACACAGTGTGCACCAAGGGAAGATTAGATAGTAGAAGGTTTGTGAGAACGATATATTAGATACACAGTGTGCATCAAGGGAAGATTAGATAGTAGAAGGTTTGTGAGAACGATATATTAGATACACAATGTGCAGCAAGGAAGCTTAGATAGTAGAAGGTTTGTGAGAACAAAATATTAGATACACAGTGTGCACCAAGGGAAGTTTCGATAGTAGGAGGTTTGTGAGAACAAAATATTAGATACACA
This sequence comes from Elysia crispata, assembly GCA_033675545.1. Taxonomy (NCBI): domain Eukaryota; kingdom Metazoa; phylum Mollusca; class Gastropoda; family Plakobranchidae; genus Elysia; species Elysia crispata. The sequence continues at coordinate 475,153 of JAWDGP010008094.1, read as the reverse complement.
GTGTGCATCAAGGGAAGATTAGATAGTAGAAGGTTTATGAGAACAAAATATTAGATAAACAGTGTGCAGGAAGGGAAGCTTAGATAGTAGAAGGTTTGTGGGAACGAAATATTTCATACATAAATTGCATCAAGGGAAGCTTAGATAGTAGGAGGTTTGTGAGAACAAAATATTAGATACACAGTGTGCACCAAGGGAAGATTAGATAGTAGAAGGTTTGTGAGAACGATATATTAGATACACAGTGTGCATCAAGGGAAGATTAGATAGTAGAAGGTTTGTGAGAACGATATATTAGATACACAATATGCAGCAAGGAAGCTTAGATAGTAGAAGGTTTGTGAGAACAAAATATTAGATACACAGTGTGCACCAAGGGAAGTTTCGATAGTAGGAGGTTTGTGAGAACAAAATATTAGATACACAGTGTGCACAAAGGGAAGATTAGATAGTAGGAGGTTTGTGAGAACAAAATATTAGATACACAGTGTGCACAAAGGGAAGTTTCGATAGTAGGAGGTATGTGGGAATGAAATATTAGATACACAGTGTGGAGGAAGGGAAGCTTAGATAGTAGAAGGTTTGTGGGAACGAAATATTAGATACACAATGTGCAGCAAGGAAGCTTGGATAGTAGAAGGTTTGTGGGAACGAAATATTAGATACACAGTGTGGAGGAAGGGAAGCTTAGATAGTAGAAGGTTTGTGGGAACGAAATATTAGATACACAATGTGCAGCAAGGAAGCTTGGATAGTAGAAGGTTTGTGGGAACGAAATATTAGATACACAATGTGCAGCAATGGAAGCTTAGATAGTAGAAGGTTTGTGGGAACGAAATATTAGATACACAGTGTGCAGGAAGGGAAGCTTAGATAGTAGAAGGTTTGTGAGAACAAAATATTAGATGCACAGTGTGCAGGAAGGGAAGCTTAGATAGTAGAAGGTTTGTGGGAACAAAATATTAGATACACAGTGTGGAGGAAGGGAAGCTTAGATAGTAGAAGGTTTGTGGGAACGAAATATTAGATACACAATGTGCAGCAAGGAAGCTTGGATAGTAGAAGGTTTGTGGGAACGAAATATTAGATACAAAATGTGCAGCAAGGAAGCTTAGATAGCAGAAGGTTTGTGAGAACGAAATATTAGATACACAGTGTGCACCAAGAAAGCTTAGATTGTAGAAGGTTTGTGAGAACAAAATATTTCATTTACAATGTGCATCAAGGGAAGGTTAGATAGTAGAAGGTTTGTGAGAACAAAATATTGGATTCATACTGTGTTTTCAGGTAATCACAAGGGAACCTCTGCACACCATGAGAAGCTGTAGAGGTGATTAACCTGCAGGAAGTCCGCACACCAAGAGAAGCTATAAAGCCCGTGATTAACCTACAGGAAGTCGGCACATCAAGAGAAGCTATAAAGCCCGTGATTAACCTACAGGAAGTCGGCACATCAAGAGAAGCTATAAAGCCCGTGATTAACCTACAGGAAGTCCGCACATCAAGAGAAGCTATAAAGCCCGTGATTAACCTACAGGAAGTCTCCACACTATGAGAAACCATAAAGTCCGTGTTAGTACAAGATCTTCAACAACAGTGTGTATGTATGTATATAAAAGGATCTCTAGGAGATCAACAAAACATAATTGTAGATCTTTAAAATGCGGAAGAATCTAGAAGCTCAGTAAAACATAATAGTAGATCTTTAAAGTGCGGAGGAATCTAGAAGCCCAGTAAAACATAATAGTAGATCTTTAAAGTGCGGAGGAATCTAGAAGCCCAGTAAAACATAATTTTAGATCTTTAAACTGCAGAAGAATGTAGAAGCTCATTAAAACATAATAATTGTAGATCTTTAAAGTGCGGAAGAATCTAGTAGAAGAGTCCAAAAGAAAAAACATTATTGCAGATCTATAAAGAGTGCGGGAATCTAGAAGGGTCAACAAAGCAGAATTGTAGATCTATAGAAAGCGCGGCAATCTAGAAGGGTCAGCAAAACATGATTGTAAATAAAAAGTGCGAGAACCTAGAAGAACAAGCAAAACATGATTATAGATCTACAAGGAGCATAAAAATATAGAAGGCCAGTCAAAAATGTTTCTAGATCTATGAATAGGCGAGAGTCTTAAAGGGTCAGCAAAACATGATTGTAGATCTATAAAGAGCGTAAAAATCTAGAAGGTTCAGCAGAAAATGATTATAGATCTATATATAAGTGGAAATCTAGAAGAGCAGCCAAACATGATTATATAACTATTAATAGGCGGGAACTAGAAGAGTCAGCAAAACATGATTGTAGATTTTATAAAGGGCACGAAAATCTAGAAGAGTCAGCAAAACATGATTTTAGATCTATAAATAAGCGGAAATCTCCAAGACTTAATTTAATGAATGAAGATCCATCCGTAATATAATCTTTCTTTCGTTATGGGAAGATGTTCCGTGTCAGAAATTTGTTCGTTTAAATCAAATTAAACTGTGAACGTTTTGTTGGTGCCGAAATCCTTGAAACAAGCTGTCTTTAGACGCTATCAAAGTTATTTGTGCCTTTCTTTGTAGTTCACCCTGCGACTGGCGTTCATTGGCAGATAAGTCGGGCACGAAGAGTCTTCACTTTATGATCAGTGGTTAAAGTCCAGGTAATTTTTTCGTTACAGCGCAAGCACGCCTCACTAACTGTTCTTTCTATTACGAATTATTCAAGGTAAATTGAAACTTTTATATGTTGGTCTGAAAACAACAACAACAACAACAACAACAACAACAACAACAACAACAACAACAACAACAACAACAACAACAAGACGTACATGTATAGTATTTTATAACATACTATCTCACATTTAAAGGGAGAATAACAAGTTTTTCTCAAGGAAGAAAGAAATTTGGAGTCTTCCTATCCTCAGAGACAGCAACATCAGAAATGAGCTTCTTGAACTGTGTCGCCCTGTATCTTGCTCCACCGGAAGCCTCTGTGACCAATAAGGATGATGTAGCTGTCTGGAGAACTACACCATGACCAATAAGGCGGCCCAGTCTGTCGTCACGACTGGTTCGTTCAAGCTGTAATCAACTCGGTACAGGAGACTCTCCAAGCACCCATTTCTGCACAGTCTGGCTGTATACGCGTCATAGACTTACCTGCCACGTCGTAAGCTATTAGCGGAAAGCTAAGCTTGCCGTTCCACTATAAAGATGGGAAGTGATGGTGATGTGACAGATGCAATCATAGAAACAGCAGTATCTGTAAAATTCAAACATACCTGAAAGCTCCTGTCACGGTCATTAACACATTCTTTAACAACATTTGTTTTCACTATCTGTTGTTTTTAAATCATAGGGTATTGTAACGGTCTATTGTGTTGTGCCCCTGGCGTGATCAGAATGTAATGTTGCTGCCCTGCCAACCATCTTGTGCCCTATATAATGTTATGCAGTAACCTGAGACCAGCAGAGCTCGCTACAGCGCCTGACAGTACTGTTGATCTCAGAGCCGTTAGAAAGTCTCTAAATCTGCTTGATGGTGGATTGCGCACATCTTGTCTAGTAGTGTGACACGATTGGTTTCATTCATTTTCTCTCTTTCCCAACATGGCTTCACAAAGCGACTCAATCAAGTTTAGCACTACTGATTTTATTTTTCTGGCTCTCATGTTAGGAGGGTCCATGGCCATTGGGATTTTTATTGCTGTAAGGGGAAATAAAAAGAAAACTAAAGAGGAATATTTACTCGGCGGCCGCCATATGACAGCTATTCCCGTATGCCTGTCTTTGTTTGCGACATTCCAGTCAGCCATCTCCCTGCTGGGTGTTCCCACAGAGGTCTACACGTACGGAACCATGATGGTGTATTCGCAGCTCGGACTTATACTGTCTTACCTGATCGTCCTGGTGACCGTCATCCCCCTGATGTACCCCCTGGGACTGACCAGTGTGTACGAATACCTGTCTCTACGCTATAGGTCGCGGAGCCTGCAGGTGTTGGGTGCCGCTATGGGAGTATCAGCAAACCTCGCCTACATGACTGTGGCACTTCTGTCCCCTGCTCTGGCTCTGGAGACAGCAGTCGGCATCCCGCTGTGGATGTCCATCTGCCTGGTTGGAAGCATTGGGACCGTGTATACGACTCTGGGCGGCATAAAGAGTGTCATATGGACGGACGTGTTCCAGAGTGCCATCATCTTCGCCGGTATCTTCACGGTGCTCGTCAAAGGAACCATGGATGTCGGTGGAGCGGACAAAGTGTGGCAGATCGGCGCAGACAGCGGCCGGCTCCAGTTTGATGAGGTCAGTCTCGACCCACGCGTGCGGCACACGGTTTGGAATCAAAGCTTCGGCTCTGTTTTCTACTGGCTCGCCATCCACTTCAGCCAGTCCAGCGTCCAGAGGGTCATGTCCACCAGAGCCATAGGAGAGGCGAACAAAGTGTACATCTTCACGATTCCCCTGGTCGGAGTGTACGGTGTGACCATGTGTGCTACTGGTCTGGTTATTTTAGCCTATTTCTTCTCCATAGGCTGCGACCCGTTAGCTGCAGGCTTCATCCAAAACAAGAACCAGGTGGTGCCCTATTTCGTCCTCCATGCTCTGAGGTTCCTGCCAGGTCTGCCCGGACTGTACATCTCCACGATCTTCTCTGGAGCGCTGAGCACCCTATCCTCGGGGATCAACTCGCTCTCAGCGAACACAGTGGAGGACTTTCTGGCCGGGCCGCTGCGAGGCAGGTCGGAGTCAGCGGTCACCACAATCACCAAGCTCCTCGTCTGCTTCTTTGGTCTGCTGATCATAGGCCTAGCTTATCTGGCTAAAGAATTTCAGGGGCCGATAACCCAGATCACCTACACATTAATCAGCGCGTCTAGCGGGCCCGCGTTGGGCCTGTTCTTGTTGAGCGGGCTCTTCCCTCAGGCGAACAGTCCCGGAGCTCTTGTCGGGCTGCTTGCCGGCTCTGTGGTCAGTGTCTGGCAAGCCACAGGATCTTTTCTGTTCGGTTATCGCGCCCCGACACTACCCCAGGGTCCTACACACCTTTGTCTGACCGACAACTCAACAGCGTACAACACAACAACGCCAGGATACGACTTCACCAGCGGATCAGCTGACCTGTACATGTCTCCATGGAGTCCAAACTTCACAACTCCTTACAGCTACCT